>VDFB02020766.1:0-37974 GCA_007258455.2 Sequoia sempervirens
TTTTCAAATAGAATTATTAGTGTGATGGCCAAGTTGACATCCACAAGGCTCATGGTATGCCAAGTCACATGTTAGCTCATCTAAGATGCATCATTAATTGGTTACACAACACAACCACTAGGTTATGAGAAACTAATCAAGGAAAATATTCCACTTCCCAAGAATATGATTAGATTTCCAAATTACCTTTAACTACATAGAATATTTTTTGTAAACTAGATGTACAAAAATTTCTATAACATGGTTTAAACATTGATAGGTATTTAGTAAAGATAGGCAACCATACACCTTTCTCAAGGGTATGTCATGTGGAATAAATAGTAGAATAATATTATGCTCTTTGGTTTTTTAATATCTCTTCATATCTATGTTGTCCAATTTTGCAATTGGCTTTTTCATATGTGACAACTTATCTCTAGATTCACATCTAGAAATTTATCCACTATAATTCTAACCCTTAGGCCTCAAATTAGTGATATAAGAGAAATATTTTCTATATCTTACATGGTAAGTGTATGTGATCCTTAAAATAAACCCCAAGACCATCTAACTAACCACTAACTCAAGTCTAAGGTGCAAAAACTAATGCAAGAAGATATACAAGATATGCTTAAGAGAAAAATTAAAGAAGTGTTCATGGATAAAAAAATATTTAGCCAATTTATAGAGGCCCTCTAGTAGGTGACTTCACAAGCCCCTTCATCAAGTAGATCATTTAGTAGTCGAGAAGAAAACTTGGACATATCAGTCTTTGAGGGTAAGAGATTGCTCCAATAATAGTGTTTCCCTCTTTTGCAACATTGATGATTTTTCCTAAATTCACATACTTTTTATGAAAAAGTAATGATTTAGTCCTAGAGGGGTTTCATCTATGGGGATTAGATCAAATACCTTAAATCAAATCACCTTAGATAGAACCCCCTCAAATTAAATCTATGTACCTTGGAATTTTACCCTACTATAATATGCAAAATAACTAAAGATGCAAATGATAAAAGACTAAGGACACTTCAATATTAGCCTAAAGAGTGATAAAAAAAGAATGAAAATAGATGAAACGAGATGCAAATGATTATACCTTCCTTGCTGTTGAAGACTCCTTGGTTGGCCCTTGATTTGGATGATTTTGTGTGCTCCTTAGATGGCTTCTTGAGTGGCTAAATGCAAGATCAACTTATGCAAAATGATTAAAATGGATGATTAAATGATAGCAAATGCAAATTGGCAGCATAAGGTTGCTCAAAGTGAAAGTGTTGAAAATGCCCTTGAGGAGGGGGTATTTATAGGAGAATTTGAATTATCTAGAGAATTCAACGTTTGAGATTCATCCAACAAGGTCAAGATGAAGGGCTATGGTGGGTTGAGAACTCACAAGCCCTCACATCTTAACATGTGGATGGTGAAGTGGCTAAGAGGAGATGAAGTGTAAGTGAGGTGGAAGAGAAGTACATGATGTGGAGGAAGTACAAGTACCTTGCAAGTACATTGGGAGATGGGAAGAATCTTGGGTGAATAAAAGTGAATTAAAAATTCACAATGATTGGAAGATCTGGTGGATAAGACAAGGTTCCCAAAAGGTGGGAATTTGTCACATGTGACTTGATGTGACAAGTCAAAGATTCTAGAAGATGCATGGGAAAAGGGGATTCTAAGAATAATAAAAAGGAATTAAAATTCTTGGGGGTAGAGAGGAGAGTTGACCAAAGTACTGATTAAGATTAATTAATTAGTAATTAGAAGATAAATGAGGATTAAAAGCCAACTTGCAAAAGTTGGAGGATGTGACACATCCTAATCAAGGATTAGGCATGTGCACATCCCTAATGAAGAAATTAGGAGATGGATTAGGATTAGATGAAAATGGCATGTGAGAAATTAAATAAATGTATTATTTATTTAATTTATTTGATGAAAGGAGGATTAAAAGAGTAAAGTATTTAATTATTAATTAAATACCTTAGGGATTTGGCAGAATTAAGGGTATTAATTAAATAATAGTAATATTACTTAATTAATTCATATAAGAGAATGTTTAGATGAAAAGTGATAAATTTGGATAAATTAAGTGTCCAAATTTGGATGTCTACATTTTGCCCCTCTTTGAGATGGTGCTATGAAGTAGCATCATTTCAAAGAATATTAAAATATGCATCATTTCAAAGAATATTAAAATATAGAACCTAGAAGAAGATGGTTAAATTGGGAAAGATGCCCCAGTCATCAAAGGATTGATTGGGAAAAAAGATGATGGGGATGAAGATGAGGATGAGGGATTAAGGATGCCCCCTCGAGAGGACATGTGGGTTGAAGAGAACACGGGTGGAATCTCAAAATAGATGAGATGAGGGAGATGATGCAAAGTGATGAACAAGAGAGAAGCAGAAGCGAGAGGAGATGGACGAAGCACAAATAGATTTTAGGACAAAAGGTGATGTTGCCTCAATCAAGGTACAAGCCAAAATAGGTTGATGATGGATGGAGTGTTGTCAATGAGGGAATGAAGGATCCCGAAACAACACAAGGATAGGGAAGGGTACATCCCACTGAGTGGTATTGATGAGGGAAGGATACATCCCAAAACACCACTAAAGGATAGGGAAGAATACCTCCCGATGAGGATGATGAAAGTGTTGTTGATGAGGGAAGGATACATCCCAAAACAACACCAAAGGGATAGGGAATGATACTAATGGATGATGATGATGATGATGGGTCAAGGATGGTAATGAGACTGGGGACAATACCAAGGATTTGATTAGATGAGGAGAAGATTGATATGTGAGATGGATAGAAGGATCTTAAGATTTGATTTGATATCTAAAGATTTGGACTGCAGATGGACTAAAGCTCAGATTAGGGGTTTGGTTAAGTTCAAATTGGGATAAGATTAAAGCTCAGATGAGGATTGGATTGAAGACTAAATGATTGAAGGATATGATTGGATTGTTTGTACACCGAGTTCCAGGGTTTAAAGGGCGTAAGGTGTTGACAATCAGATTTTTCCCGATTTGGTAATTTTCAAAAATTGTCAAATTTTGCCATTTTAGGAAACCTCATGGATATACTTTTGGGAGTCCAAATTTTTTTCAAGAAATACCCAATATTGAGATAGAATGAATTTCCAACTAACATCCCAAATTCGAGATATGCATTTCGAGTTATGAGCGAAAATAATTTTTCAAAATGCTGGAATAAAATATTAAATTGCAATTTTGAGGGTCAAAATGAAAGTTTGAGGCCCCAAAAATGTGGCAAAACGGGTTCCAACGGCTTTCACAAACACTAGTTGGGAATCCACTTGTTACTTCATAACGCAACCACCCATCAAATTTTAGCTCAAATGGACACCCGAGTCAAAAGTTATGGCCTCCAGAAGTTTTAGTGTAAAAATAAAAAATCAATTTTGAAAATGTCAACACATGGGTTTTGATGGCGGGGGGGAATTAGAAAATGGGTCAGGATTAGATTACTTAAAAAAAGTAAAAAAAAGTGGAAAAAAGGGGGGGAGGAAAAACGGGGCGGGGCGTAGCCGCCCCTATCAAGGGCGCCACCACCACGACCGGGGGCGGTTCCGCTCGGCTGTGACCGGGGGCGGTGCCGCCCGACTACAGCCGGGCGGTGCATCCCGGTAGGCGATTCCGGCTGGTAGGCTGTCGCATACGGCCGGCCGGTCCGCCCTAAGCTGCGGCGGCCGGTGCCGACCAGAAGCGATTCCACCTAGGCTGCCCGGTTGAAGCCGTGCCGCTGACTGCCAGCCCGAGCGGTCACCGCCGGCCGAGGCTGATTCTGCTGAAGCTAGCGAGGCATTACCGCCACAGCCCGTGATGGTTTGCCAGTACTTGGCCAGTCTTTGCCAGTGGCCCGATTCGCGGATTCTGGCAATTAGTGCCCGGAACCCGAGTTCCATGTGATTCTTGTCGAGCCCGGTCTTGCGGGCCGAAGCGGATTCGCCCGACTCTGGCGAGGGGCTGTCGCCCGTCGAGGCGGTTCCAGAGAAAGGGCGAAGAGATAGGAAAGAAAAAAAAGATGGAGGGATGGGGGGATACATGCAAGACAATAGAATGGAAAATGAAATGCAATCCTAATGCAATTTTCCATCTTCAGAGCACTGATTTTTGCTATAGCATAAGACACTAAGTGCCAAGGTATGTGGAACCAAGGCGTAATAGTGTCTAATACATGAAATAAACACAACAGACAAGAAGGTTATCCCAACACCCCAAAGTCATGAAGACCTTGGTCAGGCCAGGTATTGAGATAACCACAAGCGCAAAAGGATGCCCCAGCATAACACAAGACCTCGGGGATCTTGGTGGGTACTACGTGGGACAACCAAGAAGATACAAAATAGACATAAAAATATCAAGATATGCCCCTATGTTGACTAGTCAAAGCACACCATGATATGATGGATCAAGGTGACCATGACAAGTGATGATAGAGAGCTTAAATGATAAACAAAATCCAAAAGCATCAAAAGATTGCAATCAAGTTCAAATGTCCTTTTCCATAGGATCAAGGGGATGGATGGGATGGACGAGGTCTGTTAGGAAGGATGCATCCTATTGAGACCTATGATGAATACTAAGCGAAAAGATCAATATGATGTAGGATATTCAAAACTGATTGTATTTGTTGATACAAGTGGATCTTGTTTGTTAAGAACCAGCTAGATAAGGGCATAGCTTATCGACACGACACAAGGGAGACACCCTAAAGACCTAGGGGCTTGGGGGCCGATCAAAGATTATCCTTGCCTACGTGAACGCACAGAGCCCTCGTAGTTCGGTAAAAGGCTGTCGACTGACCATGGATAAAAGTAGAAAGAGGATGATGAATGATGATGATAGATGACAAGGAATGAAGAGACAAAAGCCAAGACTAATGATAGACGATATAGGAGTGGACGGAGAAAGCAGAAAGACCGACGCTAGATGATAGAGGAGCAGAGTGGACAATGAAGATCGATGATGGAACCCCGAGGGTGGATCAAATGATCGGCATTGCCTACGTGAAAGTGCAGGGGCAACGTAGTTCGACAAGACCAAAGACAAACAATGGATAAAGGATGATAAGATGATAGGATAAGTGGATAAAAAGATGGGACCGATACGACAAGATAGGATAGACCTATTGGATTGGATAGGATGATGACGATCACATTTAAAGCTCAGGGATGGGATAGTTATCCAAAGCATTAAAATGACTTGGGAGGATGATATGATAGATAGATGAGTGATGAAAAGTGATAGGGGATTGGAAAGATGTGCAAGAGAAGCAGGGGTGATGACGATGAGATAAATGGCATTGGGTTGCATGGGGGGAGGTCTATATCCAGATACCAATGACAAGGCATTGTGAGATGGGATGAGGATAAATATGAAAGAATGGATAGAGATATAGGGATAGGGGATGAGAGGGATTTTTTGGATGGATAGGAATATAAGGATTGGGAGATGAAAGGGATGCTAGGATAGATGGATACAAAGATAAAGATGGGGAGATGGAAGGGATGTTGTGAGAGATTGATAGGGACAGAAGGATTGGGAGATGAAAGGGATGCTACGATAGATGATGTCTCCAAGGACTATGTCACAAAAGAAGCAGATGCCCCCACTCTAGATATGTCATATATGAGGCATGCGGGATGGAAGACAAGTGGATGGGAAGATAAAGGAGATAACTAGATGAGGATAGGATGGGTGACCAAGGAATACAACAGAGCATGGATGAAGGGAATGTATACCAAGAGGTGGCCAAAGCATGTATAGATAAGTGCCCCTGTTTTAATCAAGATCACAAGAAGGATGGAGGGATGGGAAATAAATGGGATATGATGGTAGGATGCAGAAGATAGGTGGGATGGAGGGGATTTATGAAGAGGACAAATACCAGGAAGACGGGTGCATAGC
The DNA here is from genome assembly GCA_007258455.2 of Sequoia sempervirens. NCBI lineage: Eukaryota > Viridiplantae > Streptophyta > Pinopsida > Cupressales > Cupressaceae > Sequoia > Sequoia sempervirens. The sequence goes on from VDFB02020766.1 coordinate 5,913, forward strand.
TAGAAGCATAGCGGATGGAGGGAATGCATATCAGGAAGTTGCCCACAAGTGCAGATGGGGATTTACGCATGCCGCCTGTTTTTCAGGTTTTCATCATGGTATTTATCCAAGGTGCTTGTTTGCCAAGTTTTCACCATTGGATGGATTATTGCTTTTTACTATTTTATTTTTTTATTTTTTTTATTTTTCTAATTTTTTGGATGTGATGCAGAAGGAGATGGGTAAGGATAAGGAAGTGGATAAGCATATTTAGAAGACATGTGATAAGGATCAAGGTGTTAAGAGCCCATGTTTGAAGTGACTGTTGGATGTTGGTACAACCTTATTAGGATAAATGGATTATACATGAGGATGAATTAGAGGGATTTGATGGGGTTGATACATGGGATAATGGATGGGATGCTGGAAAGGGTATGGAGAGAATGATGGGGTGGATATGTGATGGGGAGATGTGTTCAAGACCAACATTGGCACATGTGGTGGTGGATATGAAAAAATAATAGGATTAAGGGATGGAGAATGTGGGGATAATGGAGGAGATGGAATGGTGAATTTCGGGACATAGGGACCCAAAACAGACTTAGGAGATGAAAGGGGTGTATGATTAGCTTTTGGATTAGTGACCTTGGATGTTCTTACAAATTTTTCATGTGATGGCATTGCATCTTTTTTCTTTGGGATCCACATGGTTTTGATCTTTTCTTTGGTGGACCTTTGTGGCCTATAGATTTGATGTATATTTAGATTTTTCTTTTCTTCACCATGCCTTTTGGAGGGGACATGGGGAGCCGTAGGTTCATGTGGATGCTTGGATTTATGTATTTTGTCTTTAACAACCAAAGTGCTTTTAGTAGCAATGGGATGGGTGTGAGGTGATGGATGATGTGGAGTGATGGAGGTAGGAGTATGGGGATTATGTGTAGATGGAGGATGCTTAGGTATGTGCCTTTGTTGATCCTGATTAGGATGTTTATGATAGATGACATGGATAGGCGTTGGATGGATAAAAGGATGAGATGGAGGAGGTGATTTTCGGATAGACGAACCCAAAGTAAATGGAGTGGGTGGAGGGACATAAGAACCCAAGATGGATGGAGTAGATGAAGGATGGGATATGGTGGATGGAGGGATGTAAGGACCCAAGATGGATGGAGCAGATGAAGGAGGGATATGGATGGTTGTTTTGAGGCGATACGATAGAGGAGGGATTGCAGCATAGGATTTGGTGGAGCGATGGGAAGAGCCGACATTTCTTTCAAAAAGGCCCGTTGAGGACGTAAAGAGATTGTACCAACATGTTTAGATTGTGAGTCTTGGGGAATAGATCCAAGACCTTGCATGCAGATTTGTTCTTTGACTTGGATGGGCTCTATAATACCTTGCTCATGAAAGCCTAAACCTTTTCCTTGATAGTTCATTCTCTTGAGCATGAGATCCATGATAGGATTTGTGTTATTTTGAAAACATGATGCGAGTCCATTATTAGGTGGAGGATGATGGGTGGTATATACACTATGTTTTTCATCAGCGAGGAGGCCACCATGGAAGAATGTGAGAGAACTAAGGGGATATGCAAGTGGTGAGGGGATAACATTTTTAAGCGATGATGGGGGACCATGAGAAGGAGATGATGGGATAGCAACATCAGGAGAGGGAGTAGGGGCCATGATAGGATCTGGATTTGTGGTAGTAGGCTCATGTGATGGAGATGGAGATGGAGCAGTGGAAGCTTGAATGACAAGGGGATCATGGGATGGAATGGATGGGGGACTGTGATCTTGAGGTGGACTAGAGGGATGGTAGGATCTTGATCTGGAGAAGGGATATCTTTGCATACTTTGGATTAGACTCGTGGCATGACTCATCATGTGGGGAGGCATGGTAGCAGTCTTGTTGGGACTCTTCAAGTGGGGAAGATGGAGGGATGGAAGATTCATGAGGTTCATTGGAATGGGTTTTGGTGCTACTAGGAGTGGGAGGAGTGGATTGGATTTGGGTGTCTTCAATGGATTCGGTGGTTCCTAGAGTAGGAGATGGGGATTCAATGGATTTAGTGGGTTCAATGGTTTTAATGGTTTGAGCAGTACTAGGGGTAGTAACATCAATAATAGGTGTGGTATGGAGAAGGGTCTCATCACTAGTGACCATGGATGATGGATCTAGATGGCATGGTTCCATGTCTTCAAGATGTGGAGTTGGGGATGGCTTCTTTGTAATGAGTCCTTGGAGAACTTCTGAAATGAGAGACTTGCATATGGTTGGCTTGGCTAGGGTGGTAGAAATGGATGAGGGATTATGGATTGGTGGACTAGGGTTAGATGGAGGAATGGGATTGAATGTAGGACTATGAGTAGATGGGGGATTAGGATTAGATGGAGGACTAGGAGTAGATGGATGAATGGGATTGGATGGAGGACTAGGAGTAGATGGAGGACTAGGATTGGATGGAGGGTTAAGGTAAGGATATTGGAGTGGTGAATTAAGATAGTGGGACATGGATTGTGGATTAGGACAAGAGGATGTGGGGGATGGATTATAATAAGGGTATTGGGATGGTGGATTATGATGAGGATATGTGGATGTAGGATTAAGGTAAAAGGGTGTGGATGTAGGATTAGTACAAGAAGATTGGGAAAGAGGATTACAATAAGGGGACATGGATGGGGAATTGTAATAGGAATATTGGGATGGAAAATTAGGATAAGAGGATGTAGATGTTGTATAAGAGGATGATGTAGATGAAGGACATGACAAATATGGGGATGAAGAAGATACTGGATATCCATTGTCAAAGGTGGCATAAGGAGTATGATTAGTCATGGATGAAGACATGATGGGATAACTGGAAGGGGTGATTAGATTGTGGAAAGTGGGTGGAGAAAGCTTACTAGTGACGATAGCATCAAGGGGATCTATGTCATATTCTTCTTGATCGACAAGATTTTCATTATTGTCGTCCACGTAATTAGGGTTTCCCTTGACTACTATTGATGGAGGATGAGGATTCATGATGATGAAAGGATAAATAGAATGGATCAAATATTTTGGACGAAGATGGACTAAAGCTCAAATTAGGATTTAAGTTAAGCTCAGATTAGGATCGGTTTAAAGCTCAAATTAGGATCGGTTTAAAGCTCAGATTATGATGATTAGATGATGTGATGGGATTGATTTTGATTTTGATGGGATTTGGATTTTGATCAGATTTTGTTTGGATATATTGGATTGGATCAGATTTTGATGGGATCAGATTTGGATTGGCAAGATTGGATTTTGCTTGAATTGGATTGGATTATTAAGATCAATAGGATAGCATTGGTTGAACGGATGTGATTTGATTGATTGGACAATTTGATCAAATGATTGGTTTTGATAGATTTGGACTATTAGATGGGTATGATTGGATGATGAAAGATGTGAGAGAGACCTTAAGTTTGATGAAAGGAAGTTACCCTTAGTGACCTAGAGCTTTGATTGATTAAGAAGATGATTATGGCACCAAATCCACCTTAAGATAAGAATGGATTGATTGGACCGAGGATGATAACTTACGACACCAAATTCACCTCAAGATGGAAGCGAATTGATTGGGGTCGAAGTTAAAGACTAATAATCAAATTCAAGTGTTATGGTCAATTTGGGTAACCACTTTGTAATACAAGTTTAAGGCGGTTTGGTTATGAGTGGTGCTTGGTGATGTAAATGGTAAAAATTATGACGTTCGCTAGGTGAGGGTATGGACTTTTGAATGGAATATGAGAAAATTAGAATGAACGGGTAGATTGAAGATGATTGTAGAGAATGAGTGGGGATTTAGAATAGTTAACAAAGATTTGGAATGATAAGATGGGGTTTAAACGGATCAAATGGAGGTTTCAGGAGGCTTAGAGTGACAAAATGGAGGCTTAGGATGATGAGATAATGGTTGGGAATGATTAAATGACAGTTTAGAGGCTAAACGGATCTAAATGGGGCAATTTTGAGTGTTCAGGAGGGAAAATCCACCCCTCTATAGCAAAAATCAAGGGCATTGAGAGCTTTTTGTAGTAAATCAGGGGCACTTCCGCCTTTCTACAACAAAACAGGGGCGCTTCCACCTTTCTGTAGCAAAACAGAGGGCGCTTCCGCCTTCTACAGCAACACAGAGGGCGCTTTTGCCTTTCTGCAGTAAAACAGGGGGCGCTTCCGCCTTTCTGCGGTAAGACAGAGCTTGGTTTTGATGGCAATGGCTATGGCTAGGACGCAAAATGATAAAGTAAGGCCAAAGTATCAAAGATTTCACAGCTTTTCACAAGAAAACACTTCAAGCAAGCACAATCCTATGATTAATGTTAGGGGTATGGCTAGGCAAGGTCTTAATCTAAGATGCACAAGGCTTCTAGGGAGTCCTTGATATACTCTCGGTACGTGAAGCACAACCATGAACACCAGCCCATCACAAGCGTGAGTCGGGAACCCCAGCGAGATACTGAAAGGCTCAGACCAACTCTTCACGTCTATCTAGGTATCACCCTAGCTTCGACGCTCCACCAATTACGACGTGACTGGATTAGGGTACAACTTTCATTCGCCCCCCTTTATATACCCTGTCGGTACGCGTGGTTGGAATCGTCCCTTGGGGTGATGAAATCCCTAAGTAGGTCCCACTAAAAAGAAGACACTAACCACTTCCAACTACTCCCCAGGCTCACACGAAGTGCAAGGGGAAAGTGAAAACAAATTAATGCCCCTTGGGTAACACAAGAATAAACAATCACAACAAGTAATAAAGTTTACTCCCCCTAATTAGACTATGTTTCAAAACAACAAGGATAATTTTTGAAGATCTGATTAAATAGATGGCCCTGCAAACAAATGTTAGCTGTCTTTTTCTTCGTTCTTGATCAATTACGCCATAATATGCTGCAAAACGTTAGCAAAAAACAACAATATTCTTGCCAAAACAATGTTAGAGGGTTACTACTTGAAAATAGCAAAAAATGAGAGTAAAAATGAAGTTAAAATGACTGTTTTACCTTCCAAACTATGTTGTTTTGGGGCGCTTCTGCCTTTCTGCAGCAAAACAGGGGCGCTTACGCCTTTCTACAGCAAAAATAGGGGCGCTTCCACCTTTCTACAGCAAAACAGAGGGCGCTTCCGCCTTTCTATAGCAAAAACAGGGGCGCTTCTGCCTTTCTGCAGCAAGAGGTTAGAGGAAAAGAACCTTTCAAGATGAAAGGGCGTATCCACCCCCTGCAGGAAACTTTATCAGATTTTAAAAAAGGAAAGTTGTACACCCCACTATAAGAAAGTGTTAGAAAAAATCTTCTATGTATACACCTAACTGCAGCAAACTGTTAGAAGAAAATGAAATTGTCAGATATAGGGCACTTCCGCCTTTCTGCAGCAGACAAGAGGGCACTTCCGCCTTTCTGCAGTAAGATAGATGGCGCTTCCGCCTTTCTACGGTAAAGTAGAGGGTGCTTCCACCTTTCTACGGTAAAGCAGAGGGCGCTTCCGCCTTTCTGTAGTAAAGCAGAGGGCGCTTCCGCCTTTCTGCGACCTTTTTCCTGCAAAATTCTTAGCAAAACGAAGGTTAAATGCAAGAACCCATTTGTGGGTCCCACCGGGCATGCCAGAAATGTGTACCTTAGAATTTTACCCTACTCTAATGTGCAAAATAACTAAAGATGCAAATGATAAAAGACTAAGGACACTTCAAGATTAGCCTAAAAAGTGATAAAACAAGAAGGAAAATAGATGAAACCAGATGCAAATGATTATACCTTCCTTGCTGTTGAAGAATCCTTGGTTGGCCCTTGATTTGGATGATTTTGTGTGCTCCTTAGATGGCTTCTTGAGTGGCTAAATGCAAGATCAACTTATGCAAAATGATTAAAATGGATGATTAAATGATAGCAAATGCAAATTGGCAGCATAAGGTTGCTCAAAGTGAAAGTGTTGAAAATGCCCTTGAGGAGGGGGTATTTATAGGAGAATTTGAATTCTCTAGAGAATTCAATGGTTGAGATTCATCCAAAAAGGTCAAGATGAAGGGCTATGGTGGGTTGAGAACTCACAAGCCCTCACATCTTGACATGTGGATGGTGAAGTGGCTAAGAGGAGATGAAATGTAAGTGAGGTGGAAGAGAAGTACATGATGTGGAGGAAGTACAAGTACCTTGCAAGTACATTGGGAGATGGGAAGAATCTTGGGTGAATAAAAGTGAATTAAAAATTCACAATGATTGGAAGAATCTGGTGGATAAGACAAGGTTCCCAAAAGGTGGGAATTTGTCACATGTGACTTGATGTGACAAGTCAAAGGTTCTAGAAGATGCATGGGAAAAGGGGATTCTAGGAATAATAAAAATAATTAAAAATTCCTTGGGGGTGGGGAGAGTTGACCAAGGTACTGATTAAGATTAATTAATCAGTAATTAGAAGGTAAATGAGGATTAAAAGCCAACTTGTAAAAGTTGGAGGATGTGACACATCCTAATCAAGGATTAGGCATGTGCACATCCCTAATGAAGAAATTAGGAGATGGATTAGGATTAGATGAAAATGGCATGTGAGAAATTAAATAAATGTATTATTTATTTAATTTATTTGATGAAAGGAGGATTAAAAGAGTAAAGTATGTAATTATTAATTAAATACCTTAGGGATTTGGCAGAATTAAGGGTATTAATTAAATAATAGTAATATTACTTAATTAACTCAGATAAGAGAATGTTTAGATGAAAAGTGATAAATTTGGATAAATTAAGTGTCCAAATTTGGATGTCTACAAAATCAAACCCCTAATGGAATATCCTCCACACCTATCAAAATTTTGACAAAAGAATAGTTTTGCTTCACGATATCAAATAAAGTCATTAGGAAAGGACATTTTGTAAGTGTCTAGCCCTTAATATTAGTTTTACAAAAATCATAACATGTAGTATGTTTTATTTAATATATATTTTTAGTTTATTAATGAATGTAGATCCATTATAAAAAATAATAATAACCTCTATTCAAGAAAATAAGAAAAACAATAAATATTATTAGAAAAATATCAAAAAAATGCATTAAACTCCACATATATGTCTTTGTTTCAATAAAACGAGAAAAATATTGATTTTAATATATGTATGCTAAGAAAAATATGTTATGAAATAATATAGCTATCTAATATTTTTGTTACTACTAATTTAAAATTAATAAATAAATACTTTAAAAAATTACTAAAAAAATCCATGCATCAAAAACTAATAGAGAGGGGGAGGGAGAAAGAGAGGGGGTAGAGAGAGGGGGAGAGGTAGAGGGAGATGGAGATAGATAAAAAGATAGAGGGAGATAGAAGATGGAGATTGAGAGAAAAAGAAATAAAGAGATAGAGGAGGAGGGAGAGGGAGAGGGAGAGGGAGAGGGAGAGAGATAGAGCTAGAGAGGGTGAGAGACATAAGGAGATAGCGAGAGATAAAAGAGACAAAGGAAGAGGGAGAGATAGATAGATAGATATATATAGAGGGGGAGGGAAGGAGACAAAGAGAGAGATGATATATAGAGATATAGAGAAAGAGAGGGATATAGAGAGAGAGGGGGAGGAAGGGAGAGAGACACACACATATATATAAAGAGAGAAAGGGGGGTAGGGATAGAGAGAGGGAGAGGGAGAGATAAATATAAATAGAGAGATAGATAGAGGGAGAGATAAATATAGGGAGATAGAGAGATATTAAGTTGAATGAGCCTTTAGAGAAATTCTAGGACCTATTTTCTTTGATGTCTACAACATGTATCTAAAGAGAGAAGGTGTTGATAGAAACCACATATAGGAGTTCTCTAAGTAAGGATTTGCTCCTTTGGTCAAACCCTTGTCATGGATTCAATAGTATAAATGGTGACTAAGATAGTAGGTTACCATTCAATAAGCTTAGATATGTTAATGTAAGTTGATGATGCAATGTTGATGCTCAACGATGATCCTTGAATGATAATGTGAATTTTGAATGATAGCTATTCATTTTTGGATGACAATAATGGATTAATATTTGTCCTTTTATATAACACCCCGACGTGGATTTGAAATATTTTGTACCTTAGTTAGCTTATAATGGTTAATTGGAAAGTAGGGATATGAGCCCAATTTTGAATTCTAAAATTAAAATATCTTGTCATTTCTACAATATGTAGAATCAACCTAAGACAACTTTTTTTTTTGGTAGATTTGACTTAGGATGATAAATAAATTAAATAAGTAGTAGGATTGGTCGATGGAGTTTTGTGGAGATGGAATCTAGTTAGGATTGGATTATATACATACTTTCACATAAGAATGTCATTTTCCATACTTGTCATTACATTAAGAACAACCATCTCAAAATAGACCAAAAATGAAGGGAAAAATGTAAAGTGTCTTATTTTTTATAAATTTATTAACATAAATAAAACTATTATTAATATAATAAATATTTATAATTGTAGACTAAATCAATCTTCTTATGTTTTGATTATTATATTATAATGAATATTCATCAAACACATAAATAAAATCAAAACAATTAAAAACTAGCAATTGCACTTTAGTGTGCAATGGATACGCCAAAGAAGTGTGGATAGTCAATTAAGATAAATTTTGATCTATTTTTTAATATATAAAACTATTTTAATCATTTTGTGTAATTAATAGTTTTATTTTAAAATATGATAATATATAAAACAATTTTAATTATTTTCATATTATAAGTTAAAAATCAATTTAAAAAAAATATTAATAATATAATAAAAATCAATATTAAAAAATAAAAGTTAATTTTCAAAATTATTAATGATAAATAAAGTCAATATAAAAAAATAAAATTTAAAATTGTTAAAAATAAATCAATATAAAAAAATAATGATAAACAAAGTCAATATAAAAAAATAAAAAATATAATTGTTAAAAATAAATCAATATAAAAAATTAATGATAAACAAAGTCAATATAAAAAATAAAAAATAAAATTGTTAAAAAAATTAAATATAAATAATTGTGCAAGCTGCGCTGCATTGGCGCGCTGCCCAAGCAGGCAGTACCTGTTGCGCAGCCTGCGCAGCAGGGTACTGCCTGCTTAGCGCGCCAGTGCAGGCGCAGCCTGCACAAAGCCTTCGGGCTTGAATTAATACATAAACAAAAAAACACTTTTAAATTTTTTGGACAGCGCCCACGGAAAAAGCGGAAAGCAGCGGAAAAATCGCGAAAAATGATGAACGGCTGAGATTCGTTTAATGGCAAGCCAGTTTAACGGCAACCAAGTTAATAGCAATCATTGATCGTCACTTTTTAGCTTTGTCTTGTTCAAATAGAATACGCCTTATTAGAATTTTTTTTTTCAAACATTATTTTAAATGTTTTAACATAATATAATATAAAAAAAAATGACAACTATTTTTTGAAAGCATGCCAATTTAAATTTAGAAATGGTATATAATTTTTCTCACAAATATACATTTAAAATACCCAAGACTATGTCGTTCTTGGACACGAAGAAAGTGTAGCAGGTCTTAAACATTTGTCTACGGGTGGGGCCGACATTTGAACGTTAGGACAAGCCGGTGGGCTGAAACTCGGAAATCGGAAATGCAAAAGCTGCACCGAACAACGCAACCCGATTGAACACAGGCCATTCATCTGAGCGTGTGGGGACAGAGCCACTAACACTCCACTCCTCTAAGTTCACAACGCAACGTTCGGAGAACTTTGATCGACATGCCTGGAGGACCCCGATCTCGATCCCCTCTGTGACTCACCTCTGTCTCGCCCTCTCTCTCTTCCCGTAAGCCAACTCAGCGTCCTCTTCAAGTAAGCTCTGCGATCCGGCTGCTCAGTCCCACCTTGCTCGCGGGGCTGAGGGGCAGCGCGCTCAGAAAAAGTCCTTAGGAAAGAGGCCGGATTCATGGGAACGCTCCCCCATCTTTCGGAGTTCGATCTGCTCCCTGGATCGTTCATAGAACCGTTGGGCTTAGAGCAGGAGGGTGCTGCCCTAGAAGTGGATGGCCTATCTGAAAGATCTATATCCACAAAGCTACAGCTCCTGTGCAACCCAGGCTTGAGCCCCTCCGCCGTGGCGATGTACCACTCGGGGCCCTTCTCCGACTCTTTTCGCACCCGTACAAGCGAGTGCTCCGTCGAACCGTGGCTCGCTTCCGGAGCCTCGTTCGTTGCTTCGTCATTTGAAATATCTATTCGGACGGCTCCGTTGTCAGTGGCCTGCTGGTCGACGACACCGACGGCGGTTACCAAGGGGATGGGCTCGTCGGTGGGCTGAAGACTCGTACGGCAGATTGGACAGGTGGTGTGAGAGCAGAGCCACATGTCGATGCACTTTGGATGAAATGCGTGGTTGCATTTGGGAAGCAAGCGCACCATTTCCTCGTCCTCAAAGTCACTGAGGCAGACCGCGCATTCGGATCCTTTGGCCTGTGCTTTTAGCCCTTTCACCAAATTGTAGCTGAATACTGGAAAGCTCTCAATGACATTCCGCTCCAGGCCCCTGGTTGCAACGGTCCTTGCACTATTATTGCCGATCGCTCGTCTGAAAGCTCTACTGCCTTCCCCACTGGTCGATCGGCGGCACATGCAGGTGCAATAAAATCCAATAAACAAAACGAAGCTGAATACCCCCAGGATACTTAGCGCTACGGCAGGATTGAATCGAACCTTATAATAGTTGTAATCGTCGGGATTATCAGTGCTGTTGTTACTTGCCAAACTCACCACTGAACTCAGATTGTAAGCTAAGGAAAAGTTTCCATCGTCTGCAGGAGACAATGCGACAAAATCCTCCATTTTCCCGAAAACCATTCGTACGCTCTTCATAACCAGGCAAATACCATAACAAAACCCAACCAGGCAAAATTTACGAGACCCAGAAGGAATCCTGTAGAACCGAACACGATCGGAGCTAGAAATAAGAAACAATTGCTCTAAAGCTGTGTTTTAATTTCGATTCAGAGTATTCCATTCGTAACAAAATGATGTTATTACGTTTGCATGAGCAGGGTAAAGGGTAAGAATCGTAGTTATCGGGTTTATGACAGGACGTAAGTCATATATACCAACACGTCTCTCCTCTGTGTGATAAAGGCTGGAAGCTTACCTCCCCCACATCAGCCCGCCAAAGCTTCATCGAATGTTCGTGTGGAACACAAGTTATCGTTATCTAGAGAGAAGATATTTGTGGAGATTTTTTTATCATTTTACACAGGCCAAATCAATTAATTTTCATCTGGACATAACCGTTAACTTAGGTTATGATGGATAATTACAGTTGTCCATTTCAGTTGGGTTTTTTCTTCTTTGACATACTCCACGTTTTCTTGGTTTGAATAATTTGGAAACAGTTCATAGGCTGCGAATACGTGCTAGAAAGTAATCGGTAAATTTGATTTGGACTGTGGGGAGCACAGCAAAGTAAATCATCTAGAAGATTTGTAGCAGGTTCAGCGGCCTGGCTAAAGTCAACAAGGTTTGTCTTGAACACGACTGTACTCAAAGGTTCTTATTTTAATATCGGTCTCTGTTTTTGACACTTGTGATTTGCATTGAAGTGCTTACTTTGAAGAGGTATTTATCCAACTAATATGATGGGGATGTGGAGGGTAATGAGAAGAATAAGGGAACATTGAAATTGAATGCCATGTCTAGGAACGGTATTAAATCTCATTCGTCCGGGAACTCTTTCTATGTAATTTAGCTGCAACCGAATTTGATTTTACAGAATTCAATTGTGTATGAACTGGGTTTGGTTGGGAGTTGTTTTTGAAAAACAGCACACCAATGTTTGTGGGAAAGATGGAGAATTTTCTTGCATCAGACAGGGAAATTCTTTCTTTGTCAGCAATCTGACCTCTGCTCCATCATTGAAATTTGTGAGTTTGGCAGATTACAACCCAGATCGTATTTCTGATGTGAATTATAAGGCATACGGCAAATTCACCGTCAGCAATTTATCAATGGAAAATTCACCGCTAACAATTCATGGCAATTCACAGTGGGAAAATTCACCGTCATGACAATTCACCTTGCGAAAAATTAATTGTATGATTTTTTTGGGGTTAATTTTCCGACGGTGAATTGTTGATGGTGAATTTTCCATCAATAAATTGCTGAGGGTGAATTTTCCTAGAGCTGAATTACAATGATATCAACTTCAATCCCTCACTCACGATCCTCACCGCGCGGTTGTTCAGCTTCATTTTCTCAATTGGCCTTTTCTTTGTCTACATCTATCGCTGCTTGAACGTCGAGGAAGGCAATAGGACTTTCCGACGACCGGGTGTCGATAACAATGTGAGGGGCACGGCGACCGGGGCCCTGGCGCGGACGGTCATCGAGAGCTTTCCAGTATTTGGTGAAGGGGCTAAAATCGCAGGCCAAGGGATCGGAGTGCACCGTCTGTCTCAGCGACTTCGGGGACGAGAAGATGGTGCGCTTGCTTCTCAAGTGCAGCCACGCTTTTCACCCGGAGTTCATCGACACCACTCCCATGGCCATCATCAAGCCGCTGACACCACCCAGGCAGGTCACGATCGTTATCGACAACAGAAACAACGAAGCTCCGGAGACGAGCCACGATTCGACGGGGCACTCGTTGGTAATGGTGCGGAAGGAGATGGAGCAGCCAACAGAGTGGTACATCGCTACGCCCTTGTGGGCTCACTCCTGAATTGTACAGGAGCTGTAGCTTTGTAGCGAGCCATCATTCGCAGGCGCCGTCCACTTCCAATTAGGCTAGAACTTACGTGTAATGGTAGAAATTGCAGTACCTTGCTATTTTTTCTTCGGCTCTGTGGTGACCGTAATTCCCTTTGTATTCGGCTTACTACTTTGGCAGCGTTGTCCTTTGTGGAATCAGAGTGTACAATTGGTATGATATTTATTGAATATTGATGTATAATTTTGGGTCTTATTTGATTTGATTTGATTTGATGTGATGTGTATTAATGTTGGGAGATATTATATTTCAAAGATTCTTAATTTATAAGATTGATATAAATTAATTATATAATTTATAAAAATGAATTTTAATTTCAAATTCAAATTTTGAGATCATTTTTTCTTGAGCATGTTCCAATAATTGTTACAGTATTTGTTGATTTAATGTTCAATATTTGTGACTTTAAAGTTGTTAGTGTTGATGATGACTAGGGGAAGAGCACCAATTACTAACATAGTTCCAATAATTGTTTACTCCATGCTTACCTGACCCTTAATAACCGTTTGTATTTTAGTCATTGCGTTGTTTCAATTATGCCAATAAATATTTGCATCTTACACCTATAAATGTTCACTAATTGACCAAAAAAATTAAAACAACTATTGGTACATATCTATTTCCAACACAAGACAAGATGCACAAAATAAGTCACTTTTACACATATATAAAACTTTAATGTTTACAATTACCACTCTATGAAAGTGGCTCAAAACTTAAAATACATTGTATTTACATGTAGATATGCACAGTAAATGGTGCCTAATATAACATAATATAAAAACATTTATCAGCTTTATGGGCTATCAATTGCGCTTTCTCCCACAATTCCTATCACATCTTTATGCATTAACTCCATCTACTTCTAGTACCCGCTCACACAGTTAATGGTGTAAGGCTCCCCAATAAACAAAATAACATATATTAATTCATATATAAAACTGAATTTATTCAAGCCACCGTAGATATGAATTCATTCAAGTCATCGTAGAAATCAAACATAAATGGCAACTGCAATGTGAAATAACCAATTGTTTCCCACCAAAAATTCAAATTTGAAAATCAACCACAACAATTCAATGCATTCAATTTACACATTCGAATGATTTTATAAGAGGGAATTTCCTGGGTCATTTTCATTACAAATTCTCCTCTACTTTCATTGAATATCCTCTGCAAAATTCAAAGCTTATGAAGGCAACCTCTACACATTCCTCTTTAAAGGGAGCTTATTCAGGTCAATACACCTAGAATAATTAAATTCATGTTTTCATTTATTAATATACTATTTTATATTTATGTATTCACTGTTTACATTATTTTGAGGCATACAAATTATACTATTTTTAATCAGTTGTTCAAACTCAAAGAGTCCAAATTTAGAAACAACAATATTATCCATTTTTTAATCATATCATAGTTACATTTTTATCACCTACATACATCATACATTAAATATAATAACAATAGCATTATCCATAGTAAAGCTTTTCAATTACATACATCAAATATAATAACAACATTCTCCATTTTTTAATCATATCATAGTTATATCCTTATCTCCTGCATCTTATCATTACTATTAAGCTTTCTGACTTACATCCATCAAATTTACATTCCTATATCTTAGTTTGTTGTATTTTATCATCATTTATTTGTATTGCATCGAGGGTTTCATTGCAATGATTTTTTTGACTTCATACTATGAAATCATTACATAGAATGTGAAATAAATATAACATTTTCGGATTTTATTCTGAATCCCTCGTTTATAATCATGAAATCTAATGGGTATAGCATTTTTGTCCCAATTTATTGATCAGTTTCAAGATTACACATCATGCAAAGTCTCTTGGTTTGAGGAAACCTCTATCCATCCTTTCCCCTTACATTTTGCACACAATGATATGGGTTAATCTATTTTCTTCCACTTATTTGGGTATGGGTTTTCTTTGTTTCAATAATTATATTTTGTAGACAATGATATATATATATATATATATATATATTTGTGTGTGTGTGTGTAATCTTATATAGATATATATCTATATCATATTATATATATTTCCAATTTATATAACCCTTACACTTCCATACCATCAAATACTTTCACCTAGCTCTAGATGAATGTCCTCACATTAGGCTATTGTCCAAGTCACTGGCATGTATAATTAGCTTTATTGAGGACTCATAGATCTAGAAATATGTCCTTTGTATTGCAGTGCCATGTAGGGTACCCTGATATACAATATATACTTGTATCTTTTTGCTTCACATTGCTCTTTTCTTATTGTGAATTTTCCTTTTCAAACAAACTTGTTCCCTTTTTGTTTAAATTTAACTTGTTTGAAGAAGAAATAAGGAGTCTTCAAAACCGCTGGAGATAATTATGTAGGGGCTAAAAATTAACCGACAACCCATGGTGAAGTAGACGTATACCAGTGGTGAAGTAGGTTCGTATACCCGTGGTGAAGTAGACATATACATGGAATGTAGTGGACATAATCATGTGGTCGGGTTTTCTTTGTTTCAATAAATACATTTTGCAGACAATGATATATTATTATCAGATTTTACACACACACATATACATATATATACATATATATATACATACATATATATACATATATATATACATACATATATACATATACTTATACATATACATATATATATAATTTGATATAGATATATATCTATATAAGATTGTATATATATATGTGTGTGTGTGTGTGGAGATACATATATATATATGTGTATATATATACATATATATATATATATATATGTATATATATATATATATATGTATATATATATATGTATATATATATATATATATATGCAGAATCTTATATAGATATATATCTATATCAAATTAAATGCATAAACAAAATATAGAAATATATCTATATCAGATAGATATATTTCCAATTTATATAACCCTTACACTTCCATACCATCAAATACTTTCACCTTGCTCTATGACTGTCCTTGCATTAAGCTATTGTCCAAGTCACTCACATGTATGATTAGCTTTCCTGAGGACTCATAGATGGGTGATCCCAGAAAGCTGGTTTACAATTTTTGGGAGATTCTAATTTTTGCTAAAATCACATATTTTTAAAAAATATAATGATTTAAGCATTTAAAAGTTTCATTTAAAGCATTCCAATTGAAGAGGGTTTGATCAAACCCCCTTGGATAGAACCTTAGTAGTTTTAAACCATACCTATAACAAAGTCTCCTTTACACATATCAAAATGCTAATAAAAAGTGACTTTTGATTTACCTATTGGGGGATCAAATCAGTTCATTTAAAAAAAAATTGTAAGTATGTAGTCCTTATTATAAGCTTCCCAAAAAGTATAATTTTAAATAAATTTAATTTTATTATTATATTTATTTTTTATTTCTTGTGATTGTAGGTTTTTCACCGAAAATCAAACTCTTTGTTCTACACATGTGGAAAAATAGAAGATTGTCAAATTTTTTTTTTGAAAAATATGAGTGCACCAAATATTGAAGTCCTTGATACAAAAATAAAATAAAATTTGATACATACAAAAAAGTTACACCTTATACGGTCACGCGATGTCTGAATTGTAATTGGTTTGACTTCAAATCTTGATTAAAGAAAAAATATTCAATAAAATTTAAATATCTAAGAAAGTGGAAGCACTAGATATCGGAGTTACAAATCTAAATTCAAAAATATTAGAATTTTATCCTTCATGGAAAAAAAATTATGCGTTATATGATGAGCGTCACTTTTTAAAAATGTTGTTTTTTGAAAAAAACTAGTTTTCGAGGGAGGTGTTTAAACAAGTGCAATCTGATTCCAAAAATTTTAAAAAATATATATTTGGATTCTATAAAAAAAATTTCATGAAACTCTAGTTTGCATCATCTTCAAATTCCTCACGGTTTAGCCGCTATAGGTGTCTGAAAGTGAAGATTTAGTTTAAAAAAATTATTTCAGTGTCCAATTTGGCCAAATATTGTAAACCACTATTGTGGGATCACCCAGATCTGAAAATATGTCCTTTATATTGCATTTCCATGTAGGGTGCCCTGATATGCAATATAGACTGTATCTTTTTCTTGATACTATCATTTTCTTATTGTGAATTTTCTTTTAAACATTTATTACTTTTATGCATTGTCAAACAACATATGCAAGATATCTTGAAATTTATAATTCAACCTGATAGTAACAAAGTTTTGCAACAACTGAGTTACAATACTATTGCTTAGACATACAATACAAGGAACAATAGGCAACGACAAACCACTCTCGCTTTATTACAATTTCCTCAACATATTAAATTCCTAGTGCTCCTTGTTTGCCTTTACATGGTGGAAAGGAGTATGCTTTAGTTGAAGAACTTAAAAATACCCTCGCTAAGATATCCTTATGAGATCTTGTTCAAACATCACCTACATACAATCAAATACTCCAAGAAATTTTGCAAATGAAGAAGGATGATATCCAATCTTCTATGAAATTGAATGATGTAGCATCCTCCTTGGATTGTATGCAAGTCACACAATCAGAAATCATATTCCCTAAACATGAATTACCCCCACTTGAGATCCAAAATAAAAATGAAGCTTTAATGATTGTAATGGAAAAAATTGTACTCCCTTCTTGGAGATAGGGAATTTTTTCATTTAATCTAAACCTATTTTAGTACCCTTGCATTAATTACCCTTTAAATCATCATTAATAGACCCCTAAGCCCCTCTATTTCAGATCTTGAGACTTATTTTAGCTAAAAACTTGACAAAATCATCAAAAACACTTAAAATTTTAACAACCCACCCCAAAAATATAGGGTAGGACTCATATGCCACCCTAGGTGTATGGGTCCATCTAGGTGGGACCCATATACCAGAGGTGGTGTATGAGTCCCATTTGGGACTTTTTTAGGGTTTGAGTGGGAAATTTAGCTTTTTCATTCAAATTTTTGGTCAATGTCGGCTTTTAAGATTTGAATAATGGTAAATTAGGTGATAATGCATATATAAGCAAGCTTATAAGTCATTATTTCATCTAAGCAAGCATTTTCAAGAGCAATTTCAAGATCCAAGCATTCTTTCACAAAGCATTCAAGTTTCAAAAGCAAGCAAAGTTGAAGTCATGGAGTAGCATCAAAGTGTTTTTGCAGGTCTTCAAGCTCACTTTTATTCAAGATCTAGCATTTTCAAGGGTTGATCATGGTTGTCTATGGTGAATCATGATGGATTCTAGGTTCGGGAGATGCAACTAGCCATCAATAAAAGCCTAATGACTTGTTTCCTAAGTGATTCCATCATCTGTTATCACTCTATATTCAACCTAAGGAAGGTACAAGCATTATTAGGTCTCATTTGGGTGATTAGAGATCTCTCAAAATGAGTCATTCATCTTCATGTTTCATTCATGCATCTCTTTCTTACACATTAGAATAGGTTGCATTACATTTCATATTTCCTAAGGGTAAAAGCACAAACCTGTGTCACACTTTATAAAGGAATCGACCAACATCAAAAAAATTCTGAACTTCGACCACATAAAAGTGGTCTTTATGTTTTGAATTTCAAAATGGTGTAAACTAATAAAATGTAGAACTTTTGGTGTAGTTTATTCTTGTAATTTTTTAAAATTTTAAAAAAAATTGTTTTTATTATGTTTTTATCAATTTAAGGACAAATTTTGGAATGCTGAAAATTTCATAAAAGAGTGACTTCACGGGCCGTCAAGAAACAAAATGAAAAAAACTTCATTTCTCCCTTTTTTTTTTTCCAAATAGGTAATTTCAATATCTTGTGCATGGAAAAAAAAAATCACATTTTGATGTATATTTTTCTCATAATAACGTTTTAAAGTCAAACATGTCAGAATTTGACAGTTTTCACGGGCCGTCAACTAATTTCAATTTTTTCAATCATTTTCAAAAAACAAAATATACCCTTTTGAAGTAGACTCTCTCCTCTTATGCCTCATATAATATTTAAAACATTTTAATAAACTTTACTATCATTTTTTTAATATCAAATCAGCCTCTTTTTTTATTTTTAAAACCTACTTGCATTATTTTAAAAATAAAAGATATCAAAACTAATCAAAATATTATAAAAATTCTATATTTGGATTCTACACTTCAAGCTCTACAAAAGGGTATTTTTATTTTTTGCAAAAAAATCAATCTGACTAGAGAAATACTCTGCCAAAAATGAATGTTTCAGAAAATTCTGAAAAATGATGAGTAAGCTGCCATGTAGGATGCCAACTAGATGTTTTCGGCCGACACGTTTTCGATCAAGTTTCGGCCGAAACCCTATCGGGAATGAATCGGCCGAACGATTTATCGGCCGATAATTACTCGGCCGAAAATGAATGAAATAAAATAAAGTTATTTTCTTTCAAATTTATCAAATTAAAAAAATTCAAAAATAACAAATATTTCAAAATTTTCTCGACTATTTTCGATTAAAGAAGATTTATTTCAACATTTTGGAAGGTTTATCATTTCTGAAATTTACAAGACTTATTTCGACAAAAAAAAAAAGGCATTTGGAGAAGAGGAGAGATATTTTTAAGGTGTATTGATCTTTAATTTATTTAATTGATTATGTTTTTTATTGAAAATGCATTTGAAGTTTGTTTTCACTTTTTTTTTTATTAAAATATTAACATCAAAGAAATATGTGTAGAAATATATTCATTATTCAATTAAAAATATTTTATGTTTTGCATGTTTATGTTTATTAAAAACTTTTGTTTAAATATTTTATGTTTATGTTTTGCATCTAGTTACAAGCTTTTTAAAATATTTATGCTATATTACATGTACATGTTTCATGGAAAGCTTATGTGTGTACAAATTTGTATGTAGGCAATCATTCAAATTTGAGTGTAATTTGTGATGGCAAATCCAAGGGCTAGATCGAGGAAGTATGATCGAACACGAGTAAGACAAAGAAAGAGAAAAGCGGATGAAGGAACATCTACTGAACAACAACCCATGGAAAATATTGATGATCAAGGTGACGTACAGGTACAAGAACAAACTGAACCTAGTACTAATATAAATGTTTTGGACTATGGTATGGAAAATTTGATGGAGATGGATGAAGATTCTCTTTTCAATAATATTTCATCTGAAGATATGTTATCTGAAAGCACATTAAAATTACACTCTAAAAAAATATGGGATGAATTTTTTGAAGAGAAATCTCTAATTGGAAGAGCACAGTTAATTGCAAAGTTATTTAGACGAAAAGAAATGACCCCTGTTTTGGAGTTGTTAGGGGTTGATAATAGGAAAAAGTCATCAGATTTAAAACAAACAATTGTTGAAAACCTGCAAGAAGCATTAGAATGTATTGAAAAGAAGAGTCGGTCTAGTGATTTAAGTGCTGCACGTAGAGCGTTGATGACTGTAATTTCTAGTAAGAAATTATCATATAGAAGACAAGTTCAAGCAATTTCTGAATTACTAAATGTTTCTAGGAGAACTGTTCAAAGATATATTGAAAAGAGAGATGAAATAGATGGAAAAATTGAGAAAAATTGGGTAAATATTTGTAGGGTTCCTCGAAAAGATAGAATTTCAGAAGATGTAAAGAAACAAGTTGTTGAATATTGGACCACCCACTCTCGTGTTTCTTCCA
Source organism: Sequoia sempervirens (assembly GCA_007258455.2). Taxonomy (NCBI): domain Eukaryota; kingdom Viridiplantae; phylum Streptophyta; class Pinopsida; order Cupressales; family Cupressaceae; genus Sequoia; species Sequoia sempervirens. The sequence continues at coordinate 26,300 of VDFB02020766.1, forward strand.
ATAGAAGGGATACTATACAAATAATAGGTGATGATGGTACAAAAATTTCTCATCCAAAACATTTTATAGATACAACACAAAGTGAACTTTTTGAAGCATTTAAACAAGAATTTTTAAATGTGAAGATTTGTCAAAGGATGTTTGAAACACTACGACCATCATTTGTACGTATAAATAAAGTACGTGAAACTTGTTGTTGTCGAAATCATGTTGAATTTGATCTACACCTACAATCATATAGAAAAGTTATGGCAACAATTGATCAAAATTTAGCCATCCCTGGAAGCACAACACAATTTGTGAAGTCTCTTCTATGTGAAAAATCAGAAAATTCGGATGAATTCAATGTTCAGTGTATAAAAAATGTATGTAATGATTGTGGAGATTTGAAGAATCTTTTACATGTTGACAATAATGAAATGCAAGTTACTTGGAAGAGATTTGAATATGAGACATACTTAACGAAGTCAGGAGTTGAGGCCAAAAAAATTGTTCTCAAAGAGAGTGGATTGCCTTACAATGAATTCATGAGTAAATTTCGCAATATCATATATCCACATATCCAACATTGTCATGGTGCAAGATGGCAATCTAAGCAATTTCGTTATTCAAAGAATTGTTTTCCACCAAGTTGTATTCTCTCTATTGTAGATTTCTCTGAGAACTATACATTTAGTCCTCAAACTGAGATTCAAAGTCAATATTATCATTTAGAGCAAGTTGCAATCTTCGTGCAAGTTTGCTACAGGCATGCAGAGTTAGCGGTCGATGGAATACAAAGTAGCAAAGATGATAGAATTATCATCAAAGAGGTTCACTTTTATATCAGTGATGATACGAATCATGATAGAAGCTATGTAGCTCATTGTTTCAAAATGTTTTTTGAAGACCTAAGACGACGTGGCATAAATCAAGAACAACACTGGATATGGTCTAATGGATGTGCTGGTAAGTACATTGGTTTTTAAATTATTTTTAATTAATTTATATTTACTTTTAAAACTTTGAGACTTAAATTGTTTTTTGAAGATAATTTGGTTTTCAAGTGTTTAATTATTTGTAACTTCATAGGACAATTTAAGTCTGTAAAAGCCTTTGTTTAGTTAAGCAGTCAACATGCTAGACACAACACCAATTTTTTGTGGAATTTTTATGAGAGTGGACATGGAAAAGGAGAGCACGATGGAGCAGGAGCATGTGTGAAGCATGCACTTCGTCAACATGAACTTGCTGGTATGTCCAATTTAGCTTCATACTTTTTAAAAGATTAGATATATATATTTAATTTAACTAAATTAAATTCTTTTAAGTTCTTTGAAAGTAATAGGTGACAAATTATGCCGACTTGTGTGTTACTTGTAGGTAATGCCATACGGAATGCAAACGAAATTGTTGAATGGTGCAAAAGTCATTTTTTTGCTCACGACTCAACATACAACACACAATATTTTTGGGAAGTTATAGGTATGTATGTCTAGTCAAAATTTGTTAAAAATTTGAATTTCAAAGTTCAAGTACATACATGATTTCAAATTGAATTTTCAAGTTTGAATTTAAACAGATATTGATCGATCAAATCCTTATAATTGTCAAGCAATTCATGGTATTAGAAATCTACATCAAATCATGACAACGGGGAGTAGTAGGCCTTATGCAATGAATGTGAGAGAAAAATCATGTTTTTGTATTGATTGCATTGGGAACAATGCAAATATTGATCAATGTGAGAATATTAGAGATGGGTATGTTTCACAATGGGAAATGAAACAATTAATATCAATGCCTCCTTTTGTTGAAGATGACAATGTTGATGTCTATGATCCACTATATTCAGCTGATTATGAACGTGTATCTGATTTAGTTGTTATAGGTATGTCCAAATTGATTAATTTAGTTAAAATCAAGATTTAAATTTATATATATATATATATATATATATATATATTCTATGTTTAAGTAAGTTTCAAATATAAAATATAAATTTTTACAACTTTTAAATGTATAATTTACTTAAATATGTAAATATGTGGTGTGTGTATAGGAGATATTTTCGTTGTAGTTGCAGATCCTAAAAATGTGGAAGGTGTAGATTACTATCTACTAAGATGTACACAACCAAAAAGGAAATTGGTCGAATCGATGACAGATGGTGATGAACAAGAGCATCCCATTGGATCAGTCGTTATTGAAGGCACATATTATCAACAAATAAAGATAGATAAAAATGGTATTATATTTGTTGATTATAGGCCAGGACAAAAGGTTCTACATTATAGTCACTTAGTTTTGGCAACAAAAATAAATTTAGAAACTTTACCTAAAAGAGGACGTGCCAAACAAAAGTGGAGGTTGCCTATTGAAGATCATGAGAAGATTTTAGAGATAATTAAAGATAGAGAGGATCCAGATTTTATGTACCAGGAGCTTTAAGTTGTTTTTTGGATACATGTGTACACATTTATGACTCCAAATCTAGATAATTTATATATTTGTATTGATTGGACATGTGACATGATTTAGAATGGGTTTTTTTTTTAGAATGTGACATGTATGTTAGATCATATATATGCTTGATACAAAACCCAGTGACTTTAAAAATGTTTTAATTTACATTTTGCCTAAATTCCTTTAAATCATCTAAATTTCCAATTGCATTTTTACATGTTGGACATGGTTCATTCTTTTAAGTTCACTCTTGAGAATCTCTAGAAATTCCTTTATATCATCTCTCTAGATTCCTTGATTGTAAATTTTTATGTTTGACACATGGAATTGTTAAACTTTCACTTTCAAATCTTTGAATTTAAATATTTGTTCAACTCCACCTATATACATGAGCTAGATTGAATATATATATGTGTGCAACAATATGTACAAAACCTAGTCTATGTTCCAATTTTGCATTTAAATTTATTTATGTTCCGCGGAATTCTTAAGTTCACATTCAAATCTTTCATTTCATTTGAACATTCAACTCCACAAACTTGTATAAAATTATCTAGTTGATTTGGTGTTTGAGTGGTGAAGAATCTAGACATAAATGTTGTCTCTAGTTTTCTTTATTTTTTATACATTACTAATGCACGACATTCAATAATTTTAAATGATCATTTGGATTTTCATGTATCCTAATCATCACATCCTAATTTTATTATTTTCATCAGGTAAGCATCCCTCATCCTAGAATCATTTAAAAATTATCCATCTAGATCCATCTCAACCGTACATCCATTCTCCATCCTTAATAATAAAAAAGCATCACTTGAACATCAAAATTTGGTTACTTGGTCTCAATCTAGTCCATACATCATATTGTCCTTTCGTCATCACCCAAAGTTTTCAACATCTAGGGACCTTATCCTTAATCTAGACTATCATCCATTTCAAATCCAATCTCCTAATAAAAAATCACTTGACCTTATAATTTGATTTCATCTTTAAAATCCAAATTTGCTTAAGAATATTAGCTCCTATCTTTTAAGTATAGAACTAAATTATTTATCCATTTTGTTAATGTTAGATTGTATCCAGGTTGTCTTGGTTTGGCCTTTCTTGTTCACCTTAAGGTGCATTGGAATATATGAACATTGTAGTGAATCATAGTGATGGTGTTTGGGGTGCTTGAGATAGCTACATTTTGGCATCAATTTAGCTTTGTTTACCATGTATAGCTTGAGACCATGTATGTAATTTGGTCCATCTTTCCAGTACAATTAAATATGGATTGATCAATTTTTAATTTATATATAGAATTGTCATCCAAGAAGATCTAGATCTACTTGATCAATTTTTAATTTATATAGAATTGTCATCAATTTTTAATTTAATATTAAATGTGCATGTCTTTCAAGATTTAAATATATATATCAATTTCTAATTACATATATATAAATGTTCCACATGGAATTCTTAAACTTTCAAGACTAGAAATTTGATTTCATTTACATTCAACTCCACTTATAGCTTGCATGCTTTATTTGAATTATATGGTTCATTCTTAAGTGAACACTTTCAAACATATATATATATATATATGATTTCATTTACATTCAACTTGACACAAGTATAGCTCATCATCTAGTTCAAGAATTCTTTGCATGCACATTCAAATGAACATGTGTATTAGATTATATGGAATTAGAAATTAGGTTAATGTAGAGCATGATATATGCACAATTTAAATGTATTTAACTTTTACTAACTTTAAAAATGAACATTTAGAGCTTTAAAGAATTCAATCTAACTATCATCTATTTCCAATTGCATTTTTATGTTCTACTTTAAAATGTATAGCATTAATCTCAAGCATATTTGCATTCAATTTTTTCTATTTCTTGACCTATTTATTAAAGACAAATTCATTTGAACTATTTATTTAAATTAATTACATGTACATGTCCATCTTTTTAAATTTACAAATAGCAACCATTAGATAGTGGAGTCCAACATTTTGATTTCACAATGTAAAGTTATCTATATGTACAACAAGTGCATTTGAACAAGTTACCATAATTTAAATTTAAATAAAGGTACTTGTTCCTTGCTAAATAAATAAAACCATAAACTAATTTAATGCACAATGTATTTATAGATGTAATGTAAGTGAGTTCATCAAACCATAATAATGCACGTATATAACAAACCTCTAAGATTCAAACCATAAAACATAACTGTATGAATGTGACATGTAAATTATAACAAGTATATATATGTGTACCATAAAACATAAGTATGTAACACGTCCAAATGTTCAATACATAAATCATAAAAAGTGTCTCCAACATGTAATAAAATGATCTCAAACATGTAATACTATAAAACAAATCTCAAAGAGAGGGATGTCTGGTATGAATAGAATCATCAGATCTATGGCTCGATCTCTCCCTCGACCTCTCCCTCGATACATGGCTCGATCTCTCCCTCGACCTCTCCCTCGATCCATGGACCGATCGCTCTGCTGATCCAAGATGTGTGGATCCATGTCCCGATCCAATATCTCCTGATCTGTGTCCTGAGCCTCGTCCCAACCCCTGCATGTGTTCAAGTACACATATATATGTAAAATTATCTAAAAATTTTACAATGTACTTGAGTTCAATGTGTTCAAACTTAAACATCAAGTAATTAGTTTTTTAAAATTAAATTTAAATGTACCTCATCTACATACTGCATGGGATTGCCATCATGCTCCAAATTTCCAAAGTCTGGGAATTCACCATACTGCTTAAAATTTTCAAGTACACAATTTCAATCAGGAGTTAAACCCCTAGAAGTTTTTAAAATGCATTACATAAATTTTTAGAACACAATTTTAAAAATATATACATGTATTTAAATTATAAATTGAAAGTACCTGTTGTGCCTGCTTGATGGCTCTACCAATGTCACTAAGATCACGAGAATGTAAAGACATCGTAGGGGGCTCTGTAGCATGTACAGTATCAGTAGCAAAAAGAAGTCGACTATATGTCCCATGGACAGGATCAGGTGTCGCAGTAGCCTCAACGTGACCTGTAACATCCTGACGACCACCTGGACAAGCTAAAGGATCAACAAAAACATGATGTGCATGGGATTCTGTAGGCTGATGTGGAATATCCTGAGCTGCATTTGCCACCTTGTGGCTCATATGTGTATGAGGATATCGTTGTCTAATAAAGTCTGGTACCCTGTCAAGAGCAATCCCATGGTCCTCACTGATAACCTAATATGCTACTAGTAAATCCAAAATTGAGAGTCTACACATATTACGCAGAGTCGTGTGGGTCATATGCTCGACATCTGCAAGAGTAGGTAGATCGGCACTAATAAATGGATCATACGATGCAGATGTAGCCTCAGTGGGAGGAAGGTTGATCCATGGGCGTAATAAATATCTACCAACTCGATTAGATGAAATCTGATCAATCTGCATCGTAATAGAGGCAATGTTTTCAAAAATATGACTTTGAGTGGACCCTGTTGTTGCCTCCCCTGCTGCTACCAATTCCAAATGTTTTGGTAAAACCAAAAGGTTTGGGCTAACTAATGCCCTCTTTTCCATAGGCGGTGGCAAATTTGAAGGTCTAAACTGTGGTTTGTCAGAAAAACAGCCTTTACCTTGGGCAACATGCTCAGGATAAGATGTGTAGTCCACCTCTATATGTAAATGAAATTCTGCATATAACTGTTTGACAAAATACAATGGCAACTCATCATTGTGAGGCCATCTATGATGTGCTGCCAACCATCTAGGGTATATGAATGGCACAACAAGAGGATCTTCACACCTCGTAACCACATATCCTCTAATTTTATTTTTTCCTCTATAAAATGGGAACATGGATAACACATTTTCACCTGAAACTAATTTGGCAACTTCTCTATGTTTCACTGTGCCAGTAACACTCCTGGCAAGAGAAAAATAAAACTGTTCAATGCTGATTTCATCATAAGGATTGTATGATCGAATTGTCTCAATCATCTTAATAATCTCTTGTCTAATAGTGACTAATCTATCTCGATTAGCCAAATTGGGGGAGTTGTGAATTGTTTGCTCTAAACATTTTAGAGCATTGTCCAATCTAGCAATACTATCCTGAAATATATTTGATCTAGTTTGAGCTTCTCGCTCAGAACAAGGGGAATGATGAGATCCCTCATCGGCCATGATATATATAAATAGATAGAGATCTGCATATCATTAAAACAAAATTACATAATGAACTAAACAAATTTAAATTGAATTTTTTTCAAAACTAAAAAAATATATATTTAAATTAAAGGTAAAATTTTCAAGTTTCAAAACTAGAAAACATTTTTGAATTTAAATGTATCTAATGAGATCTAGTTCAAACTTTATATCTATCGAGCTATGTGAACCTATTAAATCATAGACATGCATGTAATATTCAACCAGGAGTAAATATGGAAAAAAAATATTTATCCTTTCAACCACTCTATACTAAAATTTTGATCAAAATAAAAAAATACTCTTCATTACAATTGGTCACATATGATCTAGCCTTTCTTTGTAATCAATTATTTTTTAAATCAAACACTAGAAATTATAAAAAGGTTAACATTTCCTTAATTTTTCGATCTAACTTAAAACATATTAAAGTAATAAAGTTAAAATTCTTTGAAATAAATTCCTTAGGAATAAAATATAAACATATAGATACATGTGCATATATCTGTATGTACACATGTATGTATGTGGGAGTGCATGTGTGTACGTGCATGTATATATATATATATCTGTGTGTGTGTGTGTATGTACATGCATATATATATGTGTGTGTGTGTGTATGTGTGTATGTATGTATATGTATGTGTGTATGTATGTATGTATATACATATATATATGTATGTACATGCACATGATATATATGTGTATGTGTGTATGTACACATGTATATACTCAAGTACATACATACATACACACATACACATATATATACATGCATGCACATACATACATGTGCATACACATATATATGCATATACATACATACATACACATATTTATATATAATACATGTACATGCATATGCACATACACATACACATATATATAATACATACATACATACACACATACACATATATGTGCATGTACATATGTATAAATGTACATACATATATATATGCATATACATGCATACATACATACACACATACATATATATATATATATATGCATAGACAGACATACATGTACATATATATATATGCATATACATACATACATACACACATGTACACACATGCATACACACATACACACATACACACATACACACATACACACATACACATATATACATGCATGTACATACATATGTATACATACACACATGTACACATATGTATATATAATACATGTACATGCATACGCACATACACATATATGTGCATGTACATATACATACATCATGTGCATACATATATATATATATGCATATACATACATACATATACACATGTACACATATGTATATATAATACATACATACATACATACATACACACATACATACATACACACATACACACATGTACACATATGTATATATAATAAATGTACATGCATATGCACATACACATATATGTGCATGTACACGTATACATACATGTACATACATATATATATGCATATATACATACATACATACATACACACATGTACACATATGTATATATAATACATACATACACACATGTACACATATGTATATATAATACATACATACACACATGCATACATACACATAAGAATATATAAATCATTCTCATTGGTCTAGGTCATGCTAAGGTTTAGAAAACCACTCCTGGGTGGAAGATTAGGATCCTAATTGACTTGTGGTACAACCAAAATACATCAAAATAAAGATTAAAAATATACTTTCAAATTGGAAAAATTAGAAATACTAGTGACATGAGATTTGAAAATGAAACACTAGTGGACTGGCTAAGGTTAGTTAAGGTGTATAAAGAGATTTCACAACAAATCTCAAAAACCCCAATATAAAAGGACAAAGTAACGAATCAAGATAATATTTTAAGATTTCCAAATTTGACTATCCCAATATGATGCTCACAGAGGTGAAGCACTGGACCTTCCTGAGAGGTCACCCATCCCAATACTAGATGCAATGAGTGCTAAGTGGACCATTCATTATCATGAAAGATGGGTTCTTGTGAACCACTACTCTTGAAACATGGGTCAATGAGTATGACTTGTAAAACTACATGGTTGAATCCTAATAGCAATATCACAATTTTACATGCTATAGAAAATACCTCCTACTTATCAAATCATCTCGTCTAACTTCACATAGGGAATTCCTTTGGTGTAAATATTAATCGAAAATGTCTCTAGGTTGCATTAAGCCTTTAGTTTCCATTATGTTTGATTAGAGTCTATCATTTCATATTGATAAGCTTATATATGAATGATATGTGATAGCGGAATTTTAGGAAGTATGTGAAGGAAACTTTTAACCCCATCTCAAATACATCTCCTTAAATCTAATACCTAAAAAATAGAGCTCCTATTTTCTTATACAATATTCTATGAAGTTGATGCCTTTTATATGATTGAAATTAAAGTGTTGAAATACCCTTAAATCTAATACCTAAAAGATCGGAGCTACACTATTCAATGAAGTTGATGACTTTTATATGATTGAAATTAAACTATTGAAATAGTAAAAGCTGATATATAATATTCTATAAAGTTGATATCTTTTATATGATTGAAATTAAATTGTTGAAATAGTAAATGTTGTCATTTCATATTGATAACCTTATATATGAATGATATGTGATAGCAAAATTTTAGGAAGTATGTGATGAAATTTTTTGACCCCATCTCAAATACATCTCCTTAAATCTAATACCTAAAAATCAGAGCTCCTATTTTCTTATACAATAATATGAAGTTGACGTCTTTTATATGATTGAAAAATAGGAGCTATAGTATTCTAATACCTTTAAATCTAATACCTAAAAAATAGGAGCTATAGTATTCTATGAAGTTGACACATTTTATATGATTGAAATTGAAGTGTTGAAATACCCTTAAATCTAACACCTAAAAAATAGGAGCTACAGTATTCTATGAAGTTGACACATTTTATATGATTGAAATTAAAGTTGTTAAAATACCCTTAAATCTCATACATAAAAAATGGGAGCTCATATTTTCTTATACAATAACTATGAAGTTGATGTCTATTATATGATTGAAATTAAAGTGGTGAAATAGTAAAAGCTATCATTTCATATTGATAAGCTTATATATGAATGATATGTGATAGCAAAATTTTAAGAAATATGTGAATGAAACTTTTAACCCCATCTCAAATACATCCTCTTAAATCTAATACCTAGGAAATCAGAACTCCTATTTTATGAAGTTGACAACTTTTATATCATTAAAATTAAATTGTTGGAATACCTAAAAAAAATTGGAGAACCTATGAGGCTGAAGCAACGTGCAATCAACCATTTTATTTTTAACTTTGAGAGAGAAAAGTCATTTATTTGTAAACAAACATAACGTAGTTGCTATTTTTCATAATGTAGTTGCTATTTTTCCATGGCAGATACTCCAAAAGTCCAAAATCTATAATAGCCAAGGGATCATATCAGCCATTCAAAATTGGAAGATAAGTTCACCATAATGAAGAAAAGGATTCTTATAAACATGCTATTTTCCATTCATAGAAAAAAGTGTTTTTCAATTGAAAAGATGTTATTATAGATTTTGGAAACTTGATGCTTTTAAGATGTTTTGATTTTTAATTTTCCCAACTTTCCCACCTGAAAGAACCCACCATTGAAGTTACATTTGATGGAAGTTCTATACATTGGATTGCATGACAGGCTTCACCATAACCCCACAAGAATATTATTAATATTAGATAAAAATTTATGTGGGTTGTATTATGCCTTTGGCTTCCACTATGCTTGGATAGAAGTCTTCTATTCACCATCATAAGCTTCTCAACAAAGCATACCCACCATGAATTAGTTGTGATGATATTGGAGAAAGGTATCATCGTTTTTACATAAATATCTCATAGTTAACCTCTGCTTTTATTCTAGGTGGTGTAAAAACACAGAGATACACACTGTGCTCAGAAAAATTTGTCCTCTCCATTGAGAGATTCAAAGTACGGATGCACATGGAATAGCAGATTTCACTTTGGAGATAAAAAATGCAAATACAAATCAAGAAATAAGCATATACAGATTATGATAAAAAATGCAAAGCTTTATCTGATTTCTAAAAGAATGTTTTATTAGTGATTGGGTAAACCAATGTATAGAGAGGAATGAGAAAACATGTGAGATAGTGGTTGGAAGAAAAAATTCTAGCCAAGAAGCCATGGATTTAGAAAAAACATCACAAGGGATGAAGTAAGAATGGCTATCAGGACAATGAAGGATGATAACTGCTCTAGAGGTTCTGTAAAATTCCACAAAGGGAGAAGAACTGTGCATAGCTTTTTCTTCTAGAGGACCTATTTGAACCTCATAAACAATATATGGAAGGGCATTGCAACAACAATTGCTGATCTTGAATACATATATTTTATGAATCTGTATGACTATGGATGCTGGCAACTAAATTTGACTTATAATGAGTTAAATATCACAGCTTTTCTATTCTTCTATAAAAGCATATTAGACTAACTTCTATACAACATTACTTTTTGCAGGTAGGGTAGATGATTCAAGTTGAATCAAATCCACAAAAATGAGATGAGTATCTTCAGAGGTTAATGGAACTTCCAAATCAGGTTCTTTCATTATCAGTGGTCTACTTATTGTTCAACAATCACTCTAGCAGACAGGGCTTAAATTTGATGGTCGACCTTTCCTTTCAACAATTTTTTTAATGACGGTTATCTATTCAAAGGTTCCCTTAAAACATTATGATATACCTTAGTGTAAGTAAAATTATATATAAATCAAATATATATATCATTGTAATTCTATATAAATTTTGACAGTCAATCCAAAATCTCTCCTTTCATTTGATACAATCTTCTTAAAATTTTGATTGTTTTTTATGGCAAAAATCTCTAAATATGGTCATACGGCTATCAAATTTAAGCCCTGCTGGTAGAAATGTTCAGTGGTCTACTCTGGCAAAAATGTTCTCTATTTTTAGGAATAGAAAT
>VDFB02020767.1:0-26492 GCA_007258455.2 Sequoia sempervirens
TGCCATGTGAGGGAAAATAGGGATTTAATAAATGAATTAAATCTATTTTCATGTGCAACTTGCATTATCTAGAGGATGTGACATGAGATTAGATTAAATTAATCAAGGGTTAATTAATTTAACAAGAGATTACATGATGTGACTTATTTGACTTAGATTTATGAATTTATTTAAATCAAATAAGAGAGGAATATGATAAGAGGATAATTAAATAAAGATTTTGATTTATTTAATAAAAGGGGATGGTGTTAGATTAAATTAAACAAGGTTTTAATTTATTTAATTTAATAGATAGACTTTAGAGATTTAATCAAATAAATTGATTATTAAATAGGGATAATTAGATCATATGGATTGATTTAATTAACAAGAGAAGGTGGCTTAATTAGACAAAATGATTTATTTAATTAAGAGACGAATATTGATGAATTTAATCAGATAGGGGGATTTGATTAAATGGTTAGAGCGAGGGATTATTTAGGAAGAAATGATGTTAGTAAGTCAGGATCAAATGCACGATGTCAATCAGTATATTTTCGATGTCTACAATAGTTATGGTTCAATTAGGGTTACAATTCAATTATAGTTAGAGTTACTATTGCAAATAAGATTATGAATAGGGTTATAATTATGGTTAGGGTTAGAGTTAGAATTAGAACTAGATATAGGGTTAGGATTACAATAAAATTAGGATTAAGTTTCAATTATGGTTAGGGTTAGCATTTTGGTTCAATTATATAAAAGTATATATATTTTTTATTTTAAAATTAAATATATTAATATATAATATTTTTCAAAACTTAATTATAATATTATTATATATTAATAAAAAAATTTATAGTTATATATTAAAAAAATTATAATATATAATAAAATACTATTATATAATTAAATATTAATTTATTTAATGTATTTCATCTTGTGCATAGAATATGGTAAGGGAGAAACCCTATATTCTTATTCCATCCCTCTTCCAACCATAACACAAATTATAAATTACAAAATATAAGGCCAATATTTATTTTACATATTTTTGGCCTTTTATTACTTTTATTTATCAAATTCCACCTAATCAACCTTAGGAAAAATAAAAATTTAAAATAAACTAGATGAAAAATATTTTTGGTGATGTTGATCGCCTATGGACCCGAATGCTCTTGCATCAAACACGCCAAGTAAATTGAATTTTGTGAGTATGACTCACAAAATGGAGTTGAGTAGTAGGACTACCCTTCCAGATTGTAAACAACCTGCAACAAACTCCACCACTGAATCAAACCTGTATCCTTCTTTCTTCCATCACTTCTTCCACCATCTATCTGGAACACTATGCATCCTCCTACACCATCTTCTCTCTTCCTTCACCCTTGTGAGACCAAGCCCACCACAAACCGACAACCTCCACCAAGAAGAATCTTCATGTTCTTTAGCAATACCTCCATTCAAATCTGTACTAACAAAATCTATTTACACCTCCCCTGCATTCAACTCTTCAATTGCATACATCTCATTATCTTTGTCATAATAACCAAAATTAGAAAACTTAACCATTACCTCAAGGATTTATCTCTCTATTGTTGTTGCAATATCTTCTTCTCCACCACCATCGACTGTTTCATCTTCTCCATCTACATCTTCTTCCATTATCCTTTCAACCTTCTCTTCCTTCACTTGCATATAGTAAGGTAAATCAACTACTACCTCTTTCTCCTCTACTACAACTTCTCCTTTTCCTGCAAACAAAACAAAGTCAACATGTTCATGGGACTTATATTCTCCCACCTGTATCTCCTCCATCCCCTTAGCACATTCATCAGTCACCTTCCCTTCAAATAAGATATATATCTTCCTTATCTCCTCTTTGAGTAGGAGATCTTCTTCATCTTCACCAAGTTCTTCATCAAATATAGGACCCTCAAAGTCCATCATATTAGCTTCTACTTCCTCATTTACCTCATTTGTTGCAACTTCTTTCATCTCATCTTTCATGCCTTCCAAAAGACATGTCTCATTAGCTTTAGATTCATAAACTTCTACCCATTGTTTCATCTTCTTTCTTCCCTGCATTCAAAATATTATTAGAATGATAAACAAAGTTACTATTACCTTTTATCCTTGCCCAATCTGCTTTCAAATCTTCCACTGCTTGTTTCAGCTCCTCAAATTCTCTCACCCTGTCCATCCTCAATTTTTTCTTGAGTTCCTCAAGTCTAGGAACTGTCAAAATCCATCCAATAACAAAATTCCTTCTTCCCTTAGACATAATAAATCAACTTCTACAACTCACACAAATTGTATACCATATACCCAATAAAGATATGGAAGATGCACCTCTCAAAATTCCATCTACCCACACTCACAGTGGAGGAATTTTTGCACACTACCTAGCTTATCCCTATCAAAGGAATACACTTGAATTCTTAAAAAGCCATCACCTTAGGCTCTCTATAGTTACAGGACTCAGCACACCTACAACAAAATATTAGAGCTCAAACAAACAAACTTCACTGCTTCACTTCTCCAATCCCACAGTCCTAGTGCAATCACTCTGCACACTCAGGAACTTCCTACTCTGATATCACTAATGTAGGAGGAAAAACTCCAACCTCCTGACATATCTCAAATCCACACACTTAGTATTATCACAAAACACATCCTCATAACACAACAAAGAAAGATGTTTGAATTAACATCAACTACACATTCATCACAACAATGTTGAAATCATAGACTCTACTGAAACATGGTTTTTCAATAAATGAATGAAATTACATCAAAGGGGAAACTATGGGGTTGATCACAAACACTTAAAAAATGATTACCAAACTAAATTAAATACAATAGTAAACAATTTTTCCATAACAACAAACTAACTTGCATCAAAATAATCCAGCTCTCCTTCACTTTGTAGCTCCTATAACCTATTGAACAACACACTAACATGTATACCCAAAAAAATCACTTACATGCATCCATGGAAACTAATCCAAAACCTCCTCACACCTACAAAAAAATTGATTTATGATAGCAAAACAAATTCACACATTTTTCACCTTCAAACTATCAAGTTTGTCTTCATTCCTGAACCTTCATCCTAAAAATCTTCACCTAAACCCATTGATGCTTCCACCTTTGAATCCCCCATCACTTGTTGTTGTTCAAAACCACTTCGTACCTACAAATAACACACATACAAAACCTCCAAATCTCACATCCAACGCCTTCTCCTTCCCCTCTTCATTTTCCTGCAAAGGCATGCGATAAGATTGCAGCAATGCCACCCCAAAAACTCCAAAATCTACCTTTAATTCTCTATTTCACTCTCCAAAAACTACCTATCCAAGAATTCACCCCCAAGAATGAATAATATAACATTATCCCACATTAAATTAATTAATTGAAACATTTAAAACTTCCTCAATTCCACTTTCCTTCATTTTTCCAAGCTTAGAAGTCAACTTGGTCTCCAAGTCCTAGAAAATAAGGATCCTTTAAGAGTTGTAACTGCCACTCAACTTGGGCACCCATATCTTTTTGCAATATTTTTAAGAGCGATAGATGAGTTTTCAATAGTTATAACTTCCAAAAAATTGATGCCCTCCTTTTCCTTTTAATATTTTTGAATGAATGACAAGGATTGGATTGCCACCTAGACTAGGCAATTTGGAAGTTTTACAAAATATAAGGTCAATATTTATTTTACATATTTTTGGCCTTTTTCTTACTTTTATTTATCAAATTCTACCTAATCAACCTTAGGAAAAATAAAAATTTAAAATAAATTAGTTGAAAAATATTTTTGGTGATGTTGATTGCTAGTGGACCTAGATGCTCTTGCATCAAACATGCCAGGTAAATTGAATTTTGTGAGTATGACTCACAAAATGGAGTTGAGTAGTAGGACTACCCTTCCAGATTGTAAACAACCTACAAAAAACTCCATCACTGAATCAAACCTGTATCCTTCTTTATTCCATTGCTTCTTCCAACATTTTTCTAAAACACTATGCATCCTCCTACACCATCTTCTCTCTTCCTTCACCCTTGTAAGACCAAGCCCACCACAAACCGACAACCTCCACCAAGAAGAATCTTCATGTTCTTTAGCAATACCTCCATTCAAATCTGTACTAACAAAATCTATTTGCACCTCCCCTGCATTCAACTCTTCAATTTCATACATCTCATTATCTTTGTCATAATAACCAAAATTAGAAAACTTAACCATTACCTCAAGGATTTATCTCTCTATTGCTGCTACAATATATTCTTCTCCACCACCATCAACTATTTCATCTTCTCCATCTACATCTTCTTCCATTATTCTTTCAACCTTCTCTTCCTTCACTTGAATCTAGTAAGGTAAATCAACTACTACCTCTTTCTCCTCTACTAAAACTTCTCCTTTTCCTGCAAACAAAACAAAGTCAACATGTTCATGGGACTTATATTCTCCCACCTGTATCTCCTCCATCCCCTTAGCACATTCATCAATCACCTTCCCTTCAAAGAATATATCTATCTTCCTTATCTCCTCTTTGAGTAGGAGATCTTTTTCATCTTCACCAAATTCTTCATCAAATATAGGACCCTCAAAGTTCGTCATATTAGCTTCTACTTCCTCATTTACCTCATTTGTTGCAACTTCTTTCATCTCATCTTTCATGCCTTCCAAAAGACATGTCTCCTCAACTTCAAATTCAAAAACTTCTTCCCACTCATATTCTTCTTTCGCAGTGTCACATGTGTGACATTGTTTCATCTTCTTTCTTCCCTACATTCAAAATATTATTAGAATGATAAACAAAGTTACTATTACCTCTTATCCTTGCCCAATCTGCTTTCAAATCTTCCACTGTTTGCTTCAACTCCTCAAATTCTCTCACCTTGTCCATCCTCAATCTTTCCTTGAGTTCCTCAAGTCTAGGGACTGTCAGAATCCATCCAATAACAAAATGCCTTCTTCCCTTATACATTTTAAATCAACTTCTACAACTCACACAAATTGTATACCATCTACCCAATAAAGATCTAGAAGATGCACCTCTCAAAATTCCATCTACCCACACTCACAGTGGAGGAATTTTTGCACACCTTCTACCCAGCTTATCCCTATCAAAGGAATACACTTGACTTCTTAAAAATTCATCACCTCAGGCTCTTTGCAGTTATAGGACTCAGCAAACTTGCAACAAAATATTAGAGCTCAAATAAATAAACTTCACTGCTTCACTTCTCTAATCCCATAGTCCCAGTGCAATCACTTGCACACTCAGGAACTTCTTGCTTTGATACCACTGACGCAGGAGAAAAAACTCCAACCTCCTGACATAACTCAAATCCAAACACTTAGACTTATCACAAGACACATCCTCATAACACAACAAAGAAAGATGTTTGAATTAACATCAACTACACATTCATCACAACAATGTTGAAATCATAGACTCTGTTGAAACATGGTTTTTCAATAAATGAACGAAATTACATCAAAGGGGAAACTATGGGGCTGATCACAAACACTTACAAAATGATTACCAAACTGAAATACAATAGTAAACAAGTTGTCCATAACAAAAAACTAATACCAAACTGAAATACAATAGTAAACAAGTTGTCCATAACAAAAAACTAACTTTCATCAAAGCAATCCCACTCTCCTTCACTTTGTAGCTCTTGTAACCTACTGAACAACACACTAACATGCATACCTAAAACAATCACTTACATGCATCCATGGAAACTGATCCAAAACCTCCTCAAACTTGCAACAAAATTTATTTATGATAGCAAAACAAATTCACACATTTTCCACCTTCAAACTATCAGGTTTGTCTTCATTCCTACACCTTCATCCTACAAATCTTCACCTGAACACACTGATGCTTCCACCTCTGAATCCCCCATCACTTGTTGTTGTTCAAAACCACTTCATAACTACAAATAACACTCATACAAAACCTCCAAATCTCACATCTAACACCTTGTCCTTCCCCTCTTCATTTTCCTGCAAAGGCATGTGACAAGATTGCAACAATGCCACCCCAAAAACTCCAAAATATGTCATTAATCCTCTATTTCAATCTCCAAAAACTACCCAGCCAAGAAGTCATGCCTAAGAATGAATATTCTAACATTATCCCACATTAAAATAATTAATTGCAACATTTAAAACTTCCTCAATTCCTCTTTCCTTCATTTTTCCAAGTTTAGAAGACAACTTGGTCTCCAAGTCCTAAAAAATAGGGATCCTTTAAGAGTTGTAACTGCCACTCAACTTGGGCACCCATATCTTTTTACAATATTTTTAGGAGCATTAAATGAGTTTTCAATAGTTATAACTCCCAAAAATTTGATGCCCTCCTTTTCCTTTTAATATTTTTGAATGAATGACAAGGATTCAATTGCCACCTAGATTAGGAAATTTGGAAGTTTTACAAAATATAAGGCCAATATTGATTTTACATATTGATGGCCTTTTATTTTTTTTTGATCGGTAAATTGTTGGTTGTTTATTACTTTTATTTATCAAAACCTAATTATATTTGTAGTCATAACCCAAACCCAAACAATAAATCTATTACAAAACCATGAACCTAACTCCAATCCTAATTCTTACCATAACCCTAATTTATGTAATATTTAAAATCTACTTCTATCTCAAAATGTAATCTTAACAAAAACTCTAATTAAAATTCTATCTCCAAGCATAACTCTAAGGCTATTAGAAAACCCAACTTTAATATATGTATACTAACTTGAATCTTATTTGTATATCCAACAGTAATCCAAACCCTAAGCTTAATTATATCTCTATCAATAACCCTAAATATAATTCTAAAACTAATGTTAATCATAACCCTTATCATAACCCTTCACTTACATTAACCCTAATCCTTAACTTAATCATAATCCAAACAATATTAATATAATATTACATTAACATTAAATAATAACCTTATAATATTTACTAATTTAATAATAATTTATTAAATATTATAATATTATTATTACGCCGAGAGGTGTTTACAGTGAAAGCAAACTTGTGTCAATAAAAACTCGGTAAATAAAAATTGACGGGCTGCTGACAATTACGAATATTGCATGGTATTTTTAATGCTAACAATTACGAATATTCCATCACATTGCATGCAAACTGTTTCGATACAAAATGAGATTATATTTCAGTTTGCTACAAAAAAATTGTTGCTTTCGATAGAGCTCACAAATTTGGCTCTATTTTGGTCTGCTTGCATGTTTTGTTGCAGATGTTGTACATGGATTTTAGTGTATCTTTCCTCTTGGTAACATCCATTTGAATCTAGATGCAAAGCTTGCTAATGGAAAGTATGGAAATGTTGAAGATGGAAACGAGTTGATTCTATTTATTTGAAAAATTTATGATTCATATGAATCATTGGGAATCGATAAGATCTTAAGGTTGGTTTGTGATTATACTCGTGAGTTGCAGCAATGGAAGATCTGAAGGTTGAAGTGCTCAAAATTTCCATGGTGGCTCTAGTGGTCTCGTTGTGCAGGCAGCGCATGTTTGTTTGCAACCTGGACCTCTTTTGGCTACCCATGAGCAAACCACAAAAGCTTCTTTTCTACAGATTGTTGCCTGCAAACATTTTTTCTTCTGTGGTAGACAACCTAAAGAAAAGCTTCTTTAGGGTTCTGGTGCATTTCTATCCATTTGCAAGATAGTTGGTTATTGGGAAAATATCAGGTAGACCAGAGATCGATTGCAACAATGGTGGAGTAGAATTTGTGGAAGCACCAATCACTATGGCTTTACAAGACCTGGAGAAAGAGGAGTTTCAACATAACTCATTTTTCAAAAATCTCTCCTATTCCTAGAAGCCACTTTGCACATGAATTTCTCCCATCCTTTCATTTCAATCCTTTTACAAAAAAAAATAGGGTTTGTCATCATTAGTGCAGGTCTAGCAAGCAAATTCCACACATCCATAGCGAAAAAATTGGCTAAAGAGACTCACACGAAAGCTTGTCTTTGCAAAACTAAAAGAAAGCAAGAACTCATGGTATGTATGTCGGTTTGTCTTTTGTAGCTCCTCCGCAAGTTTATATTATCAATTCTCATGGCACTCTATTGAATTTCATGTTTGTCTTCCAATGGTGGGTGGGTTTTTGTTTGTTCTTGATTTGGTTTACATGGTTTGTTGTTAGAGCATGCGACAAAGATTCTAGATAGTATAGAGTGGATATATGGGAGAGTGTATTAGCATTGGTAGCATTATATTGGTTTGTGTTTGTTCTATGTGATATGGATTTAAGGTGGAATACTATTTTTGCTGATAAAAAATTGTTGATACTTGATATGGGTGATAAAATTTGGTTTATATTTGATTTGGGTATGTGCAGGTAAGAAGGATGTTGACTTTAGAGGAGAATGAAATTGGACCTCCATGGTTGAAGTCGTTGTTGCAGACAAGCTTCTTCATTCCCTACAAAATTCATGGAGATTCCAACCAATGCGAGTGCAACATGTATTGCCTTGATTGTATGGCAGGTGGATTATGCACCTATTGCCTTGAACATCACAATGATCATCACATTGTCAAGGTATAACAGTCTCTATGAAAAAGCATTAAATTTTAAGAGCTTGCATAGCCTGATTGTTATTGGAGGACCTTATCAACATTGTATGATTGTCTACTTGAGCGTTGAAATAGTAGCAGTCAAGGATTATGTTTGAAATGGCCTTAGCTCTTTCCTAATTATAACAAAGGTGAAAATCTATCAAGCTCAGTGCTTTAAAGTTAAGCCTATCTTCAAGGATTCATGGTGCCCACCTATACCTCTTTTGAGAGCATGATTAGTAATGAAAATCCCATCAAGCTCAATGCTTAGACCAATCTTCAAGGATTCACAGTGTCACTATACCTCTTTTCTGCGAAAAATGGTTGTAATGAAGAAAGAAACCATCAGAAGCAGTGTTTTAAGCCACCCTTCGAGGATTCGCCTGAGTATCCACCTCTATACCTATTTTAGGAAATGGTGAAATATAGAAGAAACCCATTTAAGGCTGGGTGACTGGGCGGTGCCTGGGGAAAAGTAGAGTCTGACCCTATACCTAATGCAGGACAATGGGGCCAGTAATTCCCTATGTTTTGTTATATAAGTTGTCTGGCCCCAAGAGTGGAGAATTTGAAACATGTTGCCTTTCAATTTGGTTTCCCTATCCTATTGATCTTACATGGTGTTTTTGTTCAATTTGGGTACTGTTAGGTTTTGCAATGGTGTTATTGAAGAGGTTTTCACAAAAAAATAAGATTTTTCTTAATTTAATATTTGGGTTATTTTTAGTGGATCATGATAGAGTGAAAAATGCATTTTGATTAGGAATTTGTGAATTGTGAAGTTATCTATGTCAAGGGTTACCTTACTGAATCATCATTAGGGTGAAGAATGCATTTGTATTAGGAATTTGAGAATTGTAAAGTTATCTATTTGAAAACAATCAAATCAATAAGATTTTTAATGTTGATGATGAATGAACAAGGGTTACTCCCAACCTTGATAATTTGCAAGCTGTGAAAGCTAAATATAACCGGTTAAGTGATAGTTTTTCATGGCATTTATTGTATTCCTTTTCTTATGAACAGATACGAAGATCTTCCTACCATATTGTAATCAGGGTGTCTGAAATTCAGAAGATTTTGGACATCACAGGCATACAAACATACATTATCAATAATTCCCAGGTTATTTTTCTTAATGAGAGAGCTTAGCTCAGACCAGGGAAAGGTGTGACTAATACCTATGATATATGTGAAAGAAGTATTTTGGATTCATTTAAGTTATGCTCTCTCGGCTATAAGGTATAAGCAAGCAAACAAGTAACCCCTCTTTAACATTTTAGCCAATTTGATATAAGCTATCAATTAGGGATAATGGTGTATGAGGAGGTCCTAAGAATAATATTACTTGGGTGATAATTTTTTGGTGATAAATCCAAAAGATGATAGGAAATATTTAGAAATCTATGAGGGGAGTGTGCGTTTGTACTTTTTTTAACCATACCAATTGGACTAGACTAAATTAGGTCTATTGTTTGTGTTTGTTTAGGTAGCAGGTATAAGACGTAATCTTTGTAACATGACATTTATGTTACAACCTAAACAACAACAACACCAACATCAAGGGAGGGTTGAATCTAATCAGGATTCAACTTCCTACAAGAGACAGAAGATTCAAAAGAGTTTCAAGAACAATTTCAATGTCAAGGATTTAATCAATGCATATAAGAAAGGCCAAGAACAAGTTGGCCATGGTGATAACTCAAGTGAAGAGACAACTATAATCAATTATAGCCCCAAAGGTAACATTTCACAGGACATCTCACCCCAAACTCCTCCACCCATGATAACAAATTATAGAACAACAAGAAAAAGAAAGGGTATACCTTTTAGAGCCCCCCTCTGGGGAGTCTCTATCCTAGCTATATTTATTAGGAGGGTACATAAAAAATTTACTCTGTAACTACGACAAATTTTCCTGCTTTCAATGACTGTTTAGTCTCGTGGAGATCTAACCTAGAAAAGAGCATGAAAACAAATTAAGTTGTTTGTCTTGGTCCCATAGACTGTTTAGTCTCGTGGACATCATTAAAATATTTCATTCATTCATTCAATGGATCAATGAATATGTACAAAGTATATACACAGCAGGCTGCAACCCATGTACATATATATACACACACGTCAACACATGTTCATGGAGGTTGGGTTTGTAATAGAAAGCATTCATCAGCCTCAGTTTCTACTTTTGCATAAGTACTCCTTTAGCAAGATGTGCACATTAATATAAAGGAGCATTTATATTATACTATAAAACATGAAGCATATCTTAGAATATGTACAGTCAAGGAGAGATCAGATTGTGGTGATTGATTATTATGTTTGAGGTAGGGGGAAGAAGTAAACCCCAAAAGTTAAATTGTATATATATTCAAAATTAAAGGATATATATGTATATTGTAGTTTCGGATGGAAACAAACCCCAATGGAAAAAGATGTATAGAAAGTACATTTTAAGTGCAGAGAGCCCATTATTGCAACAAATCAGAGTTGTGCATGCTTTGTAACAGAGCATGGAATACTAATTGATGTTGTTATAGCTTTTAGATTAGAATTACATGGGCCCATTTCTCTCTTTTGACTTCACATGTATGTATGGTCATAAATCAAAGAATCGGATCTTATCCCACCATTTTATTTTTTTGTAATTTACAACTTAACAATTATTGCTTGGCAATAAGGGCGGTCAAGGATCTTGTTTTTTCCTATAGTCTTTCACACTTAAATCAGTTATGCTCTTATAAGTCTTCACCTTATTTTTCCTAGGTCAAGTCATGGGCTGACCATGAGCATGACCAGAATAGACAAGATTGTCACAAGTTAATAAAGCCAAGGCATGGCAATTTGAGCACTGAGGATTTGCTCTTGGAATAATCATGTCATGACAAACATGATAAGGACAAAATGGATGTTAGCAATCAAAATTTAGCTCAAAATAAGGACAAAATGGATGTTAGCTTGATGTGCACATATATCAGCCTACTGATCTTGAAGTTAGCAATCAAAATTTTGACAAAATGGATGTTAGCAGTGGGAGCCCTTCTCCTCTAATGGGTACATTTAACTGTTAAATGTATATGGAAAGCAACAATGTTAGATGTTGCTAGGACCAATCAATATCAAGGAAAGAAGTTTGACTCATGTAGTCAAGCATTGTTATTTTTGCATTGTGGACATTTTTCAGTTCTTCATGACCGTTTTATACTATTGAAATTTAAAATTGAGTTCAAATTTTATGAAAAATCTTATGAATGTGAGAAATAAGTAGGTATTATTTAGAAGAAAGTAATGTAATTACATATCTTCATTTGTAATTGTTTATAATACTTATTTTATTTTTAATTTAGAATAATATTTCATTAAAATTCTCTATACTTTTAAATTATATGCTTTAATTGTTTTCATTATAATTGAGTGCAACATTGTGCATTCTTACAAAATGTTTTTTTGGTATTTGAGATATATGAGCAAATAGTATACATAGTATATTTGTTCTAACTTGTTCATATTTGCATTCCTTTAAAATTTAATCAATTATTAATATTGATCAATATAAATCTGAAGCACTTTTACACTTGAGTTCAATGTTAAAAATAAAATATTATTAAATTTTAACACTTTTGATTAAGTAGATCAATTAAAGAAAATTTGTAAATTTATTAAACATATTTTTGAATACATATTTTTTTAGCGTATTTAATGATCCATTTAAACACAAAATATAGAATTAGGTCAAGATAGTTACCAACTTATTGTTCAAAAATAATTAATGTTAATTTTAACTATTTTAAAACATCGTGATTACATATATTTTTGGTGGCTTAACAAATATCCTCTTTAAAAAAGTTTTTAAAAAAAAAAAAAAATTGTAAATAAAATTCAATTAATATTATAATTAGGCTATTTTATCACTCTTAGGTTATTTTATTTACTTAAGAGTTATTTTACTTTTTAATTGAGAGCTATTTAAGGATTATTTTATTCTATTTATATTATAGGTTCCTCCAAAAGATATATCTAGTGTACATTACATATATTTACGCCGAGAGGCGTTATACAGTGAAAACATTCAAAGAATATTCTCCGTAAAGTTTTTGAAGTTGTATTAAAAATGACAGCCAAATGGAAGTAACATAGAATTTACCAATGAAAAAAAAACTATTATAT
The DNA here is from genome assembly GCA_007258455.2 of Sequoia sempervirens. Taxonomy (NCBI): domain Eukaryota; kingdom Viridiplantae; phylum Streptophyta; class Pinopsida; order Cupressales; family Cupressaceae; genus Sequoia; species Sequoia sempervirens. The sequence continues at coordinate 12,771 of VDFB02020767.1, forward strand.
TTCCTAAATTTAAGTAAAATTAACGTCCTTGCTGGCAGTGATTACTATTGGTAGTTACAGAGGAAATGATACTCGAAGATGCATGAAAAAAATGACCACCGGTAGTGGAAGAGAATGAGGTATGTAACTGACATGCAAACCGTTTCAATACAACCCATTCGATTCCATCACATTGCATGCAAACAATAAGTTATCTGTGGATTTGGTTGTAGGGCACTATGTATGACGATATACGATCTATGAAAATAGTTTGAGGAGGAAACACCTGACTAGGCAAAGTATAACAGAGAAGAATGTGCTCGTAATCTGGTGGATTCTCTTGCTTTAAGGCGCTTAATTCATCTCCATGGAAATCGATCAAGAAGTTAGGTGACAAGGATTTCAGTTACTTCACATTTGATATGATGATTGCTTGGGAATATCCAAGTGTAGAGCAAGATCAAGAGGAGGATCAACTAAGAGGGATAGAAATGGAGGTGAAGGAGGCTGAAGATGAGTCCTCGCTTTTCTATTCTGACTTGACGCCTATGTTGGTGAGTTGATGGCCGCATGCTTTTCAATGTTTTTTTATTTAAATATTCTCAACTGTGAATGAATTTTTCTCTTCTGTTGTCTTCTCAACTATTTTGATTATTTGCTTCTCTACTCATGTTTTTCTCAACTTTCTATTCTGGGTGTACTATAAATGTAGTTTTGTTTGAGTGATTTGGGAGGTTTACTGATTCCGCTTTGATTTGCTTTGTTACCATAGACACGTGATAGCATTGCCACCGTTGAAACATTTAAAAAATACAACATGCATTTGCAGTAGCTAATGGCAGTTTGGATGATGCAAACCATGAATCAGCAGGAATATCTGCGGTGAAAAGAGTTATGGATTTCCACTTTTATGACATTGACACGCTGCTCCATCTTGTTAAGCTTGTCATGGATGCAATGTCTCATTAATTTGGTGTTTGTAACATCATCCCTTGTGAATAAAGTTGTGTTGATCTTAGTTACTTATTCAGGTAAGCAGGCCATAGGAATGAGAAAATGATTGCTATGGCCATTACTGCCCTGCTCAAATTCTGCCATTTATTTATGCTGGAATGAGTTATTCATAACTGTACAATATGTACAATGATTTGTGATTTGTATAAAATATTTTTTCCCTTGTGGTATCCGAAAGTTGAAACAATATTAATAGTAAACATTTTTTATCTTTTCAAGGACACAACAAAAGAGGTGGTCTTGTCCCTATCTGAGATGTATGGGAATATGTAGATAATGAATTTTGACAGATAAGACATGATCATAAAATTCATCCTTTTGAGGTTTTTTAAACAATGGATTATCCATAATGGCAATCTCTCAGCACCTGATGTGATTCTTATAGTGTTGCTCAATCTATACTTTTTGATAATTAAGAGCAAGCTGCTCTTGCTATTCTTTTTGATTAAATAAAATGTGGCACGAGTTCAAGCTACAAAGCCCCACCACAGGATTTCGAATTTAAATTCAACGAATATTTGCCATTTTCACAAGTGTATGAGGTGATAGGGGATTCTTAACCAGTCGGCACATTGTGTGATCTGTTTGTAAAGTATTTGCCAAGAGTTGAACCTAAGACCTCACTTTTGCAAGCCAGCTATGTTACTGAACCAGCTGCACATGTCATATTTGGACTGCTGGTCAATTTTATTTCGACTAAAATCAAAATTATAACATAACAGCCCTAAGTTTTGCAAAATCATTAGGATTTTGTATTCATTTTTCATCTTGATGATGGATACTATTGTTTCATCTGAAACTTTGATGAAAAATGAAACGCACAATTTTCCACAAAAGGATGTTTAGTACTGTTACTTGTAATTGCAGGCGGACGTGGAGAGCAGTGTGGGGGAGGCGGCATTTATATGGTTAGCTCTAGCAATGCCTCTGGTTGCTGACGTTGTAAGCGCTCATTTCCAGTTCCAAACTCTCACCGCCTCTACAGCAGGACGACTTCCCTTTCCTTTATACAATAACTATCTCAATCAACTGCACAAGTAATATTTTCTCTCTTTTCCAAAATTTATATTATCTTTCGTAATAGATGTACTAATCTTGGACTGGTATGCAGAGGTATGAAACTTGTAGAGAGTCAGTGTAATACCTCATTAGGTCTTGGGGAAAAGGAAAGAGTATCACACATTGATGGCACTGCAACAACACAAAAAGTAGTGCTCCATATTGGTGGGACCAACTGGCCTTGTTTGTACATCCTCATTCACTCTCTCTCCTCTCCTTTGTTCTTGTAAAATTTTGATGATCGGGACGGTTGACGTTAACTAACTATGTGTTGTATTTTGAGACCTTGGGAATTGTTACCTACGCGAAGGCTATAAAGATTGAGCTCTCAACAAGTACGCAACATCAAGTAAAAGCAGACTCAACAGGCCCTTGGGGTACCCTTCTCTACGACAAGGCTGTCATTTGCATCTCACCTGATATGTAAGGACATCACTCTCTGTGAGGGTTTGCATTTTTCGACTAGCAAAGCAGTCAATGTTTAAAAACCTGTGGCCTCCTGCATTTAACACCTATTGCTTACTAATCTAGCTACTGACCATTAAACTGATGGGTGTGAGTAGTTGTATAATTAAGTTTCAGGATATAAAAACAGAACGAGTTGATTCTATTTGGGTGGAAGAAACAGAAGAACCAAAAGTGGAAAATGTTTCCAATTGATTGTAAGTGTTAATTGAGATTTCAATGCCATTTCTTGCTCAAAAAGTATGGAATATGCTTAAACACTAGAAGAAAAAATTAATTTGATTTGGCGGTACAAGTGAGTGCAGAGGACTACAATAGCTGCAACACGATGAATCTGATTGCCTCTTTCAAGGACGGGAACACAGTGTTTCCATTCCCTACCCATGGCTGCAACTCCCTCCCCTACACCCACCTCCGTTGCTACTCCCATGACAGATCTTGGTTTAGTTTTATTATTCATTTAACTATTTGAGTTGGACTTAATACTACTTTAATTATTCAGGATTTGTTTATGTTGGGTGTTTGATTAAGGAACAATGCTTTATGATTTATCCCTTTGTAATTGAAGACAGGGAGGCACTTCAGTAAGAAATCTTCTTCTGATTTGTTGCTTTTTTTTTCCAAAAATTTTCAGTTGTTTTACTCTAAAAGATTCTTTAGAGCTTTTTGGTTAACCTGTCTATAAATATGGGCTTTCTGATTTCAAATAAAAACATCCACGTATGTGCCTGGCACAGTAAGTGAATAGCTGTATTCACAAGTATGTGGGAATTTTATGATAGTCTGAGTTCAAAGTATGGGATCTTGAATTACTGTGAATACTGATCCTGAATTGTTACTTTGGTTCCATGGAGGTGAATTGGCGACGCATATGACTGGTGTTAATGAAGTAAGTTATGTCAAATGCGGTTGTGGCACGAAGCTTGACATCTTATTTAGGTGCTTCAATTGGTACCAATACAGCACCAACAAAAATTCCTGAAATTCATTTTTTAGTTGGTTACGGTTTAATGTAAGCCGTGTATTTTCCCGTGTTTAATTTAGAAAGGAAACCCGACATCTTTGGTTTGTGGGATTTAGTGGTTTAGATATGCTTTAGCTTTTTGCATTCAGTTGTAATGGAAACTGAATATTTTCACCTCTTGTTTGTAATCGATTATAGATGAGTTTTTATTTAATTCTATAACTAGATAGACATCCAACATTTTTGGAATTGAGTCGCTATAATAAAGGTGTGGATTATTTTTCTTTTGCCTTTGCAGGCCTTACAATTGCTTCTCGGGACATTAATAAAGCTTGAAAAATGTATTTTTCTTTTATAACAGATAAACACATAGAATTTGGTTGTATTTCTAATTAGATGTCATGATCATGCATTGGCGCTTATAGGTTAATATAAAATATGTTTCATCATCTATTTAGTTTCATGTATTGGATAATCATGCAACACATATTCATATCTTTAATTTTTTAAATGAATTTTGAAATCTTGTTTGGTTGCCATTTTAAAGATTTATTATTGTAAATTAGTTTTGGTTGTCATTTTAAAGATTTATTATTGCAAATCAGCTTATATAAAATCTTCACTTATATGTTAAAATATATTAATTGTTTGTTGGGTATTTGAATAGATTACATATAATTAGATAAAGAATTAGTAGAACATTCATTTGAACATTCAAAATTCATCCATATTTTATTTTATTCAAAAATATAATATATTTATTAAAAGAACTAAATTAAAGGTTTCACTAAAGATTTTATTGTATAAAAATATAAAAACTTAAATATAGAGTCTAATAAAAAAATAAGTATAAAAGTAAGTTTATAAAAGTAAAGTTTATAAATTTAGCAACGTGGTAAGTTTATAAATTTAGAAATGTAATAAAAGAACTTACTAAATTTTATAAAAGTTTTGAAATTAACTTAAGCAATCTTTTCCAATCAAAAATATTATTTATCATAATATGATATTGTAAAATATGTGAGGTTTCTAAAATTTAGATAATTAAGTGTGAATGAACTTTGTTAAATGTACTATTACATATACATTTATACATTAATAAACTAAAATTACAAGCAAAAATATTCTTTGATATCATTATTAAATATTTTATCACACTAGAATAATAATTAAATTATAAAAGAATGAAAAATAATTATTTTTAAAAAAAAATCTAAATTAACTATTTAAAATTAGAAATTAGAAAATTAAATTAAAAAAATCTTAAATTTACAATTACACAAAAATATGTTTAATTTGTTGTTTTGAGTATCATGAAAATATTCAATTTAAAAAATGAAAATATTTCCAAAAAGAAAAAAATGTTCAATTTCTATTTTTTTTCAAAATTATTATATATTTATAAAAAGTATTATAAGTTAAGGGACTACTAAATATTTTATTGTAGCTGCAGAATAATAGCAACATAAATATGCATTTAATAGAAAGACTTTTCATAATAAGTGCACATTTAAAATCATGTTAAAAAATTACAAAATTAAATACAAAGAACATATAATAAATTTATTATAACAAATAAAAATAAGTTCTTAAAATAATTTATATAATATTATTATTATGGTTAGGGTTAGATTACAATTTAATTAGGGTTAAGATTACAATTTTGTCAAGGTTAAGTTTTAATTAGGGTTAAAGTTCAATTAGGTTGATCGTCCAATTATGGTTAAGGTTGGGTTTAGATTAGTGTGAGGGTTCTACGATTTAGTTAAGGTCAGGATTCTTATAGTTTTATAATTATTTCTATGTTTAATTAGGATTAGAATTACAATTTGCAAGGTTAGGGTTCAATTAGGGTTAGAGTTCTAGGATGAATTAAGGTTAGGGTTCAATTGGGGTTAGAGTTCTAGGATGAATTAAGGTTAGGATTCTTATAGGTTTATAATTATTGCTATGTTTAATTAGGATTAGAATTAAAATTTGCAAGGTTAGGGTTAGATTAGTATGAGGGTTCTAGGATGAATTAATGTTAGGGTTTGTATAGTGTCACAATTACTATTACAATTCAATAAAGATTAGGGTTAGGTTTGACATTATGATTCATTTGAGGTTAGGGATGGGGTTAGCCTTTAATTATGCTTATATTTTGGTTAGGGTTAGTGTTCATTTAGTAATAGATTAAATATATTATAATAATATTTTAAATATAATAATTTATAGGGAGTGGACCATGGTTAGAATTACAGTGAGGGTAGGATTAAGGTTTAAATAAAGTTTTAATATAATTAGGGTTACATTCAATTTTAATATATTATGGGCTGCCCCAAAATATAGATTAATGGTTATAATCACTTTAATTTTAACCCTAATATGAATATAATAATCACAAGAATTGGAGTTCAATTTATGATTACAATTATGGGTGCATTAGAAGAGGATTGGAAGGATATAGATTGCATATGGAACCTCTTGAAAGGAAGGGAGGTGGAAAGAGAATACAAAAACAAGGGTAGGAGAGCAAGGAGTTAAAATGCCAAGTAAATAGGATTAAATCACAAAAGAAATTAGATGAAAAAATAAGACTAATAATATATAGAGAGAATGAAAAAAGAAAGTGTAGGTTTAAATTTAATTGAAAAAAAATTGTACAATACCCTTTATAATTTAATGATATATTTTAATTAAACTAATTTTTTTTATTTATAACATGATATTCTAATACATTATATTAATGTGATTAAAGCTTGATGTAAAAACACACATAGTTAAATCGAAAGCACTTTTACACTTGAGTTCAATGTTAGAAATAAAATATTATTAACTTTTAACACTTTGATTAATTAGATCAATTAAATAAAATTTATATATTTATTAAATATATTTGTAGATCTTTTACATTGACAATCACGCACCAGTCACTACATGAAGGGAATTGAGGTCGTAATCTTGAATAGATCATGAATTTGGTAAATCAAGGATAGGAAATCATTATAGTTGCCAAGGAATAAATCGATCTCATTAAAAATAGGTGCCTTGAGAAGGATATCTCTCGGCGTACTTTACATATATTTTTAAAATATAGGTATGCTAGTTTTATTAGTTCCTGCGAGGGAACTATAGGCACGACCAAAACTTAACTAGTTATTAATAATTCTCTTTTTAACCAATGAGAGCTCAAACATTTTTTCTATTTGATTTTTTCAATCGTATACAAATTTCACCTGATATAAGCGATTAATTCGCTTCCATTACTTCCATTTCACAAATTTTCTGCTGCAATGACCATAATAAAAAAAAAAATTATTTGTTTATTAAAGTTATTCTTTAAATAAAATTAGTGTTTTAGACATCTTTTACATTATTTTTTCTAATAATAGGTAGATTAGTCTTTAAATATTAAAAAATATTTTTTATTAAAAGCATGTACCTATCTTACCTGATTAAAATCAAAATTTATGTCCATGCTTTTATATAGTAAAAAAATAGTTTACTCTTAAGTGAATAAATAACTATATGTTGTTCTCCCATTTATTAATATTTAATATTTAAATGCATCTATCTATCTATTTAAATAAATCTATAATAAATATAAATTTGATACACAATTTATTTCATTTATGATTCACTTAAAAATAAAATTTATAAGTTAGTAGCGTTGTAGAAATAAAATTTATAGGTATACTAGTCTATAAATATTAATAACAAATTTTCATTAAATATATCTACCTATCTTAAGTTATTAAAAGCAAAATTTATATCCATATTTTTTATAAAGTAAAAGAATTGTTTACTATTAAGTGAATAAATAACTACATGTTATTTTCCCATTTATTGATTTGTCTATACATAGATATTGATATTTAATATTTATCTCATTACGTCAAAGATGCTTTACAATGCCATTTGGGTGTGTTGAAAAAAACTCTACCTTAAATCAAGGAGAGTTCTTGAAATCATCACCATTTATTTATTTTAATGTCAATCTTCAAATTTGAAGAAAAGCTAATTTAGTTTTTAATATTTATTGTATGATAAATAAACTAAAAGCTCTTAATAACCTCTCCATATTAACACATCCACTAAAAACATAACTATTCGTATTTAAACTAAAATATTTTAATAGCCTTTCCACATTAACACATCCACTACACAAAGGCATCAATGTCCTTAAATCTCTCAAAAATCAATAAATCATTACCCTACAACTGGATAGATTAAATCTCACCGAATATTTACGACCTGTTACATGAACAGTAAATGTTGAATTATGAGAGTGGATAGGTAGGTAGTGGCTGACGAGAGTGGAAGAGGCAACGACTGGAATTATGCAACTGACCAGAGTGGAGATTGTAGTTCAAATGGTGATTGTTAGTTAATGCTACATAATTCTATTTTGCCGCATTAAACATGATAAAATTTGGAGAATCTTTGAGCAGAAGGATTTCAACACGTAGAATTTGAGTTCTACATTTTATTTCCTTTATCTTTCGGTTTTCCTGAAACAAATTTGTTTGAATCTCCCACAGGTTGTGCCATCGGTAAGATCTAATCGTACTCAACTTTCTCTTAGCATATTTTCTTGAAATTTCTAAATTTGCACGAGACATTTTGGTGGCAAGTGCGTGAGTTTTTTTATTCATATAATTTTGTCTCTAGGAAAACTACCAAGTGGTATTCAAAACCATTGATGGGTCCAATTGACACATGTTCATTGCTCAACATTCAAACAAGAGTTACACATGAATTGTACTCACTCTAGCTTCTCCAAGATGCACTCATCCTTTTCAATACTCTTAAATTCAATCATTTTTTAGTCCTGAAGGGGACCATCTGCAAACAACATTAGAATGTTAGCATGTTTAACTAGTGTTCCAACAATACAATAATATTCCAACATTATAACTAAGACTTGCAAGATGTACAACACACTTAGTCCTAATATTATTGAGAATGGAATGCCTCAATGCCTCAACCCAGAAAATCTGCCTAGTATAAATTAAATAATAAAAATACTGAGATCTAATGGACATGATAAGCCTTACAACTCTAACTCAAGGTAATTGGCCTAAGAACTTATAGATGTTGTACTTAGTAAAAAAAAATTATCTTTAGTGTCTTTTAGGGGACATGTATTTAATGCGATGTGATAAAATCTTTGCAACTGCTTTACCCTAGTGGGCTTTGGTTATTTGATTTTTTAGTCCATAAATTAGATCACGATATAATTACACCAAAAGGCGTTATACAGTGAAAGCGTTCGAGGAATATTCTCCGTAAAGTTTTTGAAGCTACATTTAAATTGACATGCTTTTGACTGTCATGAGTGATGGTGGTTATAATTCTTGGGTGGTTATTTTCTTTGGTTGTAAAATCAGCAGTTGATATTCTAAAATAAACAATGTGAACTATTTTTATTTCTTGACTGAACATTAATAGTTCTGCAACTTCTTGTTTTCTTGTGAGAAAAATATTTCTTTGCTTTTTTTTTGTTTGTACAGTCAACAGATCCTATAAAATATAGAATAACTATTAAAGTTAAAAAAAAATTCTGAGTAGCTAAAGCATCTGGGAGTGTATGTGTACAAGCGAAGCAGTTTCCTCTTCGTGGATGAAACTCATGGCCGACTCTAATCTAGCAACTCAATTAGGTCTCTCTTCCGACAGTGGTGAAGAGAGTTATAAAGCAAAGAATCTGATTTGGCAGCAATGTTTCGGTTTAGCCATTCCTGTGCTTGCAGGATTACAAAAGAGGCAACCAGATCTGGAAGGGTTGTTGTATCCACTATTAAGGTACTGAAAGTGAATGATAAAGAGACCTGCGAAGACTTCTCAAATTAAGTAAGAAAATCATTGCACAAAATCAGAAAAAGTCTTTTGTGATTAAGGATTTTTTCTAGGAGGTTATCTTTTAAGTTAGATTTAAACAAAATTTTGTAGAAATTAATATGTTGTTCTATTAAGTCAGAAATTTTGTAGAAACTAATATGTTGATTTATTAGGCTAGTTGGGTCTGCCGTTACTGCTCAGCTGACAATTTTCTATATCGAAATTCGTTGGATGCCAGAAAATCAAACACGTTGTTGTTAGGTTTTCCGTTTTCGCGTAACTATTTTAGTAGGATTTCTTTGGTTTCGTTCAGTTTTTCTTTTAGGCTTTCTTTATTTGAAAAAGTTATGATTCATATTCTTGGGAGCTCACGGAGGAGGGGGCTCAGGCGGATCATTCTCTGGTGGAGGGTTGGCATTCAGTTCAATGGGCTCAGGTGAAGCGTTCTTTGGCAGAAATTCAGCATTCAGTTTAGCGGGCTCGGGCAGAGCTTTCTCAATCTTCATAAAATTTTCTGAAGTAAAAATATTTTCTAGTGGGAGGAAGGAGAAATACACTCTCATTTGTGGTGAACGATTATTTGGCTTTTGAATTTGTATACCAAGGAGGGCAGACTGATATTGTTAATGTAGATTTTCCGCAGGTAAGACGATTGTAGAATTACAAGTGATTATTTCAAAACTACTCTGGACGGTTGTACTAATTCATGTGGTCTGAATCCATTGCTTCAAAACTAGACACCAGCAAAACTGAGGAATCAAAGCATCATCACCGGGGCAAGATTTGAGGTTTTTTTCGAAGGGTGAAATTGATAATTTAGGTTAATGTTTGCGGATGGATTTATCCTTAGAATCTCTCATTGTGATTGAATCTGGGGGTTTTTCTAGCTTTTGAAGGGGAAATGGGGTAGAATCATAGGGAGGCCAGTACGTCTGAATTCCATGTTGATGGTAGTCATGTGGATAGAAAAATCATCGAACACCTCTTAGAAATATATGTATATAGGTGGTGCTAAATTAGTTAATCTCACCATCACCCTTTCCCTCATTCAATCTTTGCATTCTCTAGCATTGCCGCGTTGTAGTGGGTTTGATAGTCTGCCTGAAACCATTAGCAACCTCGTTGCTTTAGAAAAGTTGAGTTTTAATTTTTGTAAGAGTTTGTTGAGTTTTGCAGATAGTTTTGGGAATTTATCTTCTTTAAATGAATTGGATTTAAGTAACTATTTTAGTTTGGTGAGCCTTCCAGATACTTTTGTGAGTTTATAATCTAGACATTATTTTAACAAATAATGTATAAAACTATACCATTAAAATAATCTGCACATTATTTTAACAAATAATGTATAAAACTATTCCATTAAAAAATTATGAAAATTCTGGAAAGAAGCCCAAACAAGCCTACAACACACGACATCTTTCAAATCAGAGGGCTCAGGTGGGCTTATCTGAACGTGGAAGACACGTGTACATACGTTTGTTTGATATTCTCCCCTACGCCGGCATTCGACGATGAAGAGCAGCCCTCACCAACCAAGATTGTTCCTCACCATACGATGCTTTTTAAATAAATTATATAAATGACTTTTCTATTCCAATTTGATATTAAAAAAATAGTAATTCTCGCCTACTTTACCAACGCTTCCATTCATTACTCATTTCAGAAATAGGGCACATGTCCTGGTGCTTCTTTTTTCTTTTTTTTTAATTATTTCCAGTTTTTGAAGGTTTTAGTTGTCAAATATGGTATATATTTATCATGAGACTCAGTACCTTAGCAATAATATTTGATGGTTACATGATTTGAGTTTCAAACTTACAATCAATTTTAAAAATATTTTACATAATACAAGTATAAATGGTTAACTTCCTTTTTATTTTCATGTAATAAATTTAATTTAAATTTTCTAAATATAATATATAATTTGAATTCAACGAAATTAATAGCTTTTAATAATAAGTGCATGGGTATGGTATATTAAAATATATAAAATATTAAATAACTTAAACAAAATGTATTCCTTTGATTTAAAAAGCAATCAATCATGTGATGCCACATTAGCACTCAACTACCCATGATGTGAATGCACAAGTATTGGTAGCACTTTTTTTTGGGCCTTTTTTGGACACCTTGACAAAAAGCATGTTGATGTGGCATCATATTTGATGATGTGACCATGAAACGAAAGTTATAAGTAGGGAACTTGCCAAGTAAGTTGTAAAAAATTTGGAGTGATTTGAAATTTCCATGTAGGATTTTGAGAGGCACAAAGTTAGGGTGCACAACTACTGGGTCCTCTCCCCTAACATGATAATAATGAAAATAAAATTACCTTTTATGAAAGTCTTGTGAATATTTAGCATCTACATCCAACCTTTGTGAAAATGAGTTTCTTTATATTTATTTAGTTTCTTTATTTTGTAGTTTGTAGAAACAAGTAACTTGTAGTTACTTAGTGTTTTGTTTCTTAAATCCCTAACTTAGATTAAGAATTTTATTGAATATGCATCTTTCTTATGATTATTGAATTTCATGAGTTAGAAAGTGAATATGATTAAATGTAAGATCAAAAAATAATATACATGTCATATTAAATAACAATATAAATAGGGTTAAGGTTCAAATAGGGTTAGGATTAGGGTTCTAGATTGAATCTTGGGGTTAGGTTTAGAATTAGGTGTAGTGTTAGGGTTAGGATTAAATTAGGGTTTAGTTAGGGGTACAATGCAATTAGAGTTAGCTTTAGGCTTCAATCAGGGTTGGAAATCAACTAAAAATAGGATTATGGTTCAATAAGGGTTCAATTAAGGTGAGGGTTATGGTTCAATAAGGGTTCACTTATGAGTCATTTAGGGTTAGATTTTATTTAGGGTTAGGTAAAGTTAGGGTTTAGTTAGGATTAGGGTTATGGTTCAATTAGAGGCTTAGCGTTTACTTAGGGTTGGAATAGTTAGGATTAGGGTTATGGTTCAATTAGAGGCTTAGGGTTTACTTAAGCTTCAATAGGTGTTAGTGTTAGGATTATGGTTCAATTAGGGTTAAGATTCAATTAAGGTTAGGTTTACGGTTATGATTAAGGTTAAGGTTAAATTTCTAGGATAAAGCTTGGGGTTAGGGTCAACATTAGGATTAGGATTAGGGTTAGGTAAGGGTTACAATTAAATTAGGGTTTATTTAAGGTCCAATAAGGGTTAGGGATCAATCAAGGTTAGGTAAGATACAAATAAGATTAGAGTTAATTTTAGGTTAGGGTTCTAGATTAAATTTTGGGATAGGGTTAGAATTAGGGGTAGTGTTAAGGTTAGGGTTCAACTAGGGTTTAGTTAGGGGTATAATGCAATTAGGGTTAGCTTTAGGGTTCAATTAGGGTAATGGATTTTTTTTAATTATTTAGAATAAATTTAGTAGACATATGGTTCTCATTAGTAAGTTTTGTAATGAATATGAAGAGATTTTTAAACTATCTTTTTAAATAAAATATATAATATTCTTATGAAGTGATAAATTGTACATAGGTTAAATGATATCAAATGAATAATTATAAAAAAAAATGAATTAAAATAGTTAAATTATTATTTGAGGAGTTTAAAAAATTAAATGTAAAAGAGTAAGAGTGTTTAGTTTTTAAGGATTAATGTTGAAGAATAAGTTTAATTAAGGTTATAGTTGGAGTTTAATTAAGGTTACTATTCACTTAGGGTTAGGGTTCAATTAGTATTCAATTTTGGTTAGGGATCAATTAGAGTTACAAATCAATAAGGGTGTAATTAAGGTTAGGGTTAAGGTTAGTCTTAAATTAGGGCTAGGATTGGAGCTAGGGTTCAATTAAGGTAAGGATTATTGTTTATTTTAGGGTTAGGGTTCAATTAGAGTTCTCTAGGGTTTTGATACAATTAGGGTTAGGTTTCAACTATACCTAGGGTTACGATTACAATTCAATTAGTGTTAGAGTTAGGGTTATAATACGAGTTCAATCAGGTTAGGGTTAGGGTTTAATTCATGTTAGAGTTAGTGTTGCAATAAGAGCTTAATCGGGTTAGAGTAATGGTTTAATTAGGATGGCAATTTCATTAGGGGTAGGGTTAAGGATATGGTTCAATAAGAGGCTTAGGGTTTACTTAGGCTTCAATAGGTGTTAGTGTTAGGATTATGATTCAATTAGGTTTAAGATTTAATTAAGATTAGGTTTACGATTATGGTTAAGGTTAAGGTTAAATTTCTAGGATAAAGCTTGAGGTTAGGGTCAACATTAGGATTAGGATTAGGATTAGGGTTAGGCAAGGGTTACAATTAAATTAGGGTTTATTTAAGGTCCAATAAGGGTTAGGGATCAATCAAGGTTAGGTAAGATACAAATAAGATTAGAGTTAATTTTAGTTTAGGGTTCTAGATTAAATTTTGGGATAGGGTTAGAATTA
>VDFB02020768.1:0-48051 GCA_007258455.2 Sequoia sempervirens
CTGTTTTCCTCACAAATAAATCTGTTTGTGATCCTTGCATGCAAATGGCCACCCAGATCAGTCTTGACTCAATATTTTTCAGAATTCAAAGCTATATTAGACATGATTTGGGAGGTTTCTAAACCCAAGTTCTGATTTGAATGCTGCAAAAACTATAATGTGCTATTTGGACCTAAAATTTGGAATTTTGACATCAGCACTAAACTTTTATGAGTTTTTGAGTACTTGTCTCAAGTGCAACTTTTTTTGCATTGAGATGATTTATAATTGCAATATAAATGTCAATTTTTTATTATTTTATAAGGGAGATTCAGGCTTTGTGGTGAAAGGTTAACTTACAAGCGGTTATCCTCTTCTACTCTTCAATTGTCTCCTGGCTTTTTACTTTGTTAACTGTCTTCAATTTTGTGTGTTCTGGTTTGTCCTCCATTTAATATATCATTTATGAGTTATGATACTATTATAACCTGTTATATGTGAATGTTGACAAAAGGCTTTTATTTCTCAAAATGTGTTGCTACACTGCTGGAGTTGAAACTGTCTAGTTAATTAAACAACCAAGGTGATAAATTTTTCTTTTGGTGCTTGGTTTCTGAGCTGATTACTTGATAGTTAGTACGGATGCGTAAATTTAAAACAAAAACCAATTGAAAGCACTTCTTGAAGCTTTTTGTAGAATGCCAGACCTATTAACACTTTTTTTTTGTGCAGTGATGTGTCTACCTGTTAAAGCTTATTACTTGAGGTTGACCTTCATGATTATGATGCAGGCGTCTTCATTATCAATTTGGGTAAAACTTGGGAAAAGCTACAGCTTGCTGCAAGAATTATTGTAGCAATTGAGAACCCTCAGGATATAATTGTGCAGTCTGCCAGGCCATATGGACAGAGAGCAATTCTGAAATTTGCCCAATATACTGGAGCACAGGCAATTGCTGGCAGGCACACACCTGGAACATTTACAAATCAGCTTCAGACATCATTCAATGAGCCACGTCTTTTGATTCTTACTGATCCGAGAACTGATCATCAGGTGAACTTTGAGATATTGGCAATACAAATTCTTCATGAATAATGCAATGTAGTCAAATTATATTAAGCTTCTCTGCATCTTTAATCATTTTAAAGTTTTTGCCCCTTATTTCTTACAGTTTTCATGTTGATGCCTTGTAGCCTATAAGATAAGCAACACTTGGTAATATTCCCACAATTGCCTTCTGTGACACCGACTCTCCAATGAAACATGTTGACATTGGCATTCCTGCCAATAACAAGGGAAAACACAGCATTGGTTGTCTATTTTGGATGTTGGCAAGGATGGTTTTGCAAATGCGAGGGACAATTCTCCCTGGCCATCCTTGGGATGTCATGGTAAGCTCAATTAATAATGGTTGTCCATGGAAATGTGTTTCTTTGGGTTTCAAACCATTGTACATGCCTTTTCATCTTTTGGTTAAATACACTTCATTTTTTATCTTCTGGTCAAATACACTACAGCTTTTATTTCTCAAGTACACTCAGACCATTTCTCCTTATCACCTAGAATCCTTCAAAAATTATAATCATATAGTTGTTCTTTTCTTTTCCAATAGCGTAAATTTTGCTGTTTCAATAAGCATTAGCTAACTCAAAAGTCATTTCTTCATTCTCCTTAGTGACCAGGATCCTTCAAAAATTATTTCTCATTTTTGAATGGCTTTAGTCTATTTGTAATTTTGATGTTTCAATAAGCATTATGATGCAAGCAGTTGCACTGCCACCGCTTCGCAAAGTGCAACTGATCTGCGAATGGATGAGTCAAGTTAGCATAATAAACTAAGTTACATAATTTCTCACTCTTAATATGACTCATTTAAGCTATTATTGCAATGGTTAAGATGATATTTGCTCTGCTACTGCAGGTTGACTTGTTCTTTTATAGGGAGCCAGAGGAAGCCAAGGAACGTGAAGAAGAGGAGGTTGCTCAGACAGACTATACTCCTGGTTTTGCTCTTGGTGCAGATCAATGGGGTGCAGATGCTGGTGATGCCCAGTGGGGGGAGGCTACTATTGCTGCAGTTCCTGCTGCAATACCTGCAGTTCCTGCTGATTGGATGCCTGCTGCTGGTTAGTCTCTGTTTTACTAACAGAAGTAAAAAACCATCTATTAAATATTTCTACAAGTCTGATGATCAAATTTGTCATGATTTAGTTAAGCAAATAATGCAGTACCACCTGATTGGAATTTTGTTTACCTGTTATGATGCTCTTAGAATGTTGGTGTGTTTAATTGTTCCATGGTTCTCTGATCTGTTTCAGAACCTGTCGATGCTGCTCCATGGGATGTGGCAGCCCCTCCAGTTATGGCCGCAGCTGTAGGGTGGGATGCAGCTCCGGTGCCAACACTTTCTGGATTGGCTGCACCAAGTTGGGAGGCTCCAATTGACCCCACAAGTTGGCCTCCTGGATCCCAATGATTTCAGTTTGGCTCTTTTCAATTCCACTTTTCTGAGGAAGGTAAAAACATTGATATTATAATGGTGTTTTTA
The DNA here is from genome assembly GCA_007258455.2 of Sequoia sempervirens. NCBI lineage: Eukaryota > Viridiplantae > Streptophyta > Pinopsida > Cupressales > Cupressaceae > Sequoia > Sequoia sempervirens. The sequence goes on from VDFB02020768.1 coordinate 2,529, forward strand.
ACAATGCCGAATAGCTGCAACATTAGTGTATTGAGGCATATCTTATGATTTTTGGTGGAGATCTGTAGTCGTTCCTTGTAGGTTTTGACTGTATTTTAAAAGCAATATTGCAGATACAGATAAAGGAAGCATCTGGTTGAAATACATTTTTTGGTAGTACTTTTAAGTTTACAACTTCAAAGTTTATACCATTTTTGTTGCAAATTGAGTTTTTACTTGTGTAACTACTTTCTTGCCCATCACAGCTTTGCTTTTTCTAGCCTTTGGTATAGATAATTGTAACTTGAACACTAGGTTAGTTTGTATGAACTGAGGCAATTATGAAAGAAAAACAAGCATTTCACTCTTTTTGCTAGCTAAACTCTCATTAGATTTCTTCAACATCATTGGGTTTAACTTATTTTTTCTTTTGGTTCCATAGGCTTGTACAGATGAAATGCACCATTATAGGTTGTTTTTCATGGTATCTTTTCTAAGAACCAAGTTGTCAATGACATTCTTCATCGACTTAAAATGTGAAGGCACAGACTAAGTGATAAACAATAAATCATATTTTTGTTGAAAGTTTTGGTAGTTCCACTGTTAACCAAAGTAAAGATTTCTGTGAAAAATACGCTTGTGAAAAATACGCTTGAACTATCAATATCAGTCTACAGAAGACCACTTTTATTAAGGTCACCAAGTATGAAAATCTTGTTTCAAATCATATTTTATTGTCTGTTCCACACGGTTTACTTGACTGCATCATACAGTAGCAATCTGTTTCTGTGGCACATGGGAAAGTTCCTTCCCATGTGGTCTGTAATGCTGTGTAATGAAGTTCTCATTTATATTTAATAGAAGTAATCCAACTAGTTGATGCAAAATCCTAACCGTTTGAAACAAGCCACCTGCTATAATGGAAAAAAGGATGTGGAGAAAACCATTGTAAGAGTTCGCTCGGTATTGTCCATAAAGATTTCTATACAGTCTAGATAACCTTGGTAAACATGCAATGTCTACATTGGGCTACATAGATTTCCAAAAATGGAAATCTAAATGCATGTTCATCCCTCGTTTGTTTTTATGGAACTCTGAGGTTTCTACATCTGATGGAGTTCTGTTGAGAAATGTTTTTTTAAAAGGTTGATTATTTTGTTCAAATTCAAGAATACCATACTTTATGTAATATTTTATTATTATTCTTTTATTTGAAGGATGTGATTGGATCATTAACATGTTTTACTTAGTACAAACGCAGTCATTTTGATTTGTATTTGCCCATTGATGTTTCATATAGACATAGCTTAGACATGGGAAGATCATCGTTATGTCTGCCCATTGATTCCTACATTCTAAACAGGAATTTGAATTTGTGTTAAACTAAGATCATCGTTATGTCTGCCCATTGATTCCTACATTCTAAACAGGAATTTGAATTTGTGTTAAACTAGCTCAAGCTGCTTCCAAGGGCAACAGGATGGTGGAAAATATAGAATTCCATAAGTTGGGAAGAATATCATGGTTTTCCTCTCCTTGTTTCCAACTTCTTTAGCTTAAGACTTTATCATCACACATCCCTCGAGGGGCCATGTTATTTTGGTTGTAAATCTTTAATATCTTTTACTAAGTTGGTTACAAAAGTAATATGCTTCTGCACTTTGCGCTTTAACTTTTCCCATTATAATGCCTGCGGTTGGCCATTTGCTAGGATTTGTCAAGACGGGTGTGCATCTCTTTTCATGCTAAATTGACAATGACTGAGCTTATTGTAAGTTTTCAGCTGCGTCGACAGAACTTGAATTCATATTATGTAACCTTAAACGTGCAGCTGAGTTTGAGTTACGATTATCGTTTACTTGGAGCTAAATAAAAGATCTTTATCAACTAATATAAATTCTCTTCATATATAAATACCAACTAGTGCGTGTTTACCAAACTGCATGCTAATTACTTCTTTGGTGCTTTTGTTACCTTGACTCCTCCACTGTTTTGAATACAATTTTCTATTAACCAGAGCTTCATGTCCTTTGTTAGCTTAAAAAAAATTCTATGGAAAATATAAAGCAACATATTTGCCTTGCAAAGGGTACAAGCATGTTCTCCATTGCCTCCACTGTGCTCATGGGTGTCAAACCTAACTGAGTTCATCCAAAGTGGTTCTCTATTGAGGAAGAGTAAGGGTGCAACAAATGGAAAACCGAAAAGCCAAGCACACTAATGATTACATGTCCCTAAAATTTTGGTGTTTTAATAACTGTATATGTGTTATGTCCATAGTGGCCTGTGTAACTATAATTTAGTTTATTTTTTAAAGAGTAAAGAAGAAAAACAATTGAGTCCAAGACTTGGTTTTGATAAGCAAAATAAACCTTTAAAATCAACGTAATACATAATCGGTAAAATTAAGAAATTGACATAATACAGATCAATCTCTAATAGCCATTTGGAGCTTCAAATCCTATTGACCGACCTTTGCTGGGAATGGAGTGGGATCTTGATTGATGAACCAGCGTACCTAATGTTGATTTTTGTAGCTAGAAAAGTGGGATATGGATTTGCTTTAAAGCAACTCAAGATAAGATTTGCTTTAAATCAATTTGAGTTGGATTTTTAGCAACAGCAGGATTTTTTATTTTTTAAATAGAATGTTTCTGAGTTTGTGAGGATAAGATAAATCCAAGAGTGGAATTTTATTCTTTAATAGAATGTTTCCGAGTTTGTGAGGATAAGATAAATCCTAGAGTGATTTTATGTGTAAATAAAGCCAAAGAAAGCAAGGAAATATTCTTTCCTTGCACGCTAAGTAAAGCAGTTAGGCTCTATAAATACAAGATTGCTGTAGCAAACTCATATTGTATTTTCGAAAGAAAAGTTTGCTGTTAGGCTGAATAGAAGATCCAACATTTGTAGGTTTTTCCCCTCATTGGGGTTTCTTGGGTATATCTGTGTTATTGTCTTTTTGTGTTTGGCTTCATGTTATTTTTGCTTCCGCTGTTATTAGTTGTTAATTAACCCAGTTGTATTAATTGTTATAAATCAGATTTCTTTCTATGAATTTATTGTGCAATTAATCTGTTGCTGGGTTATAGAAAATAACATGGTATCAGAGCTCTAAACTCTGAATACGAAGCCAAGATTTGTAACGCAGATTTTTAAGAAAAAAAAAAGTCATCATATTTTCGTCTCTAGTTCTTTTTGTGGCTATGGCAACTAGCATTCGATATGAGGACAGGCTCGAGGGTGCGTCAAACTTCTTGCAGTGGAAGGTTCGGATTACATCTGTTCTCAAGGAGAACAGGCTATGGACCTATGCTAGCACAGAAGTGACTCCACCAACAAATGATCCTGTTGCCTTAGATTCGCATGAAGTCAAAGAGGCCAAAGCTCAAAGGATTATCCTGGATGGAGTAAGAGATCATTTAATTCCTCATTTATCGGGGAAAGACACCGCCAAGGAGATGTGGGATACGCTCACAAAACTTTATTAGAGCGACTATCAGAGTCGTAAGATGATGCTCAAGGACAAATTGCATAATACCAAGATGTCCAAAGGCGAGAGTGTGACCTCTTACTTGTCCAAGCTGACACAGGTCAGGGATGAGCTTGCTGCTGTTGGAGAGACGATTAAAGAAGATGAGTTGGTGCGTATAGCCTTGAATCATTTTTCAAAGCACTGGGAAGTGTTTGTCAAATGTGTTGTCGGTAGAGATCGGCTACCTGATTGGGCAAGACTTTGGGATGATTTTGTTCAGGAGGAGATCCGTGAAGGTGCTCATCGAGGAGATCAGACGAAGAAGGGTCAAGATGAAAATCTTGCTCTTGCAAGCAAGGGTAAGAAGAAGTCAAATAAAAAGCAATCAGAAAGTTCTTCTTCCAAGAGTGGGAAGAAGAAAGATCTGAGCAAGATTAAATGTTTTTGCTGCCATCAGATGGGTCACTATGCTAGTCAATGTCCGAATAAGAAAAATAAGGACAAGCTTTGAGAATGAGTTTTCACTCATTGCCTGTCTCTCAAGTTCAATTGCCAACAGGGTATGGTATATTGATAGTGGGGCTTCTCGCCACATGACGGGAGTCAAAGAATGTTTCACCAAGTTGGAGGAGAAGAAGCTGGATTTCTATATTGAACTCGGAGACAATGCCAAGTACCATGCAACTGGTATTGGCACCGTCAAGTTTCAGAGGGAGTCTGGCAAACCTTTGTTGGTGGAGGATGTGTTGTATGTCCCTGGCATGACAAAGAATTTAATATCAGTTTCTGCCTTGGAAGACAAGGGTTACATTGTGACCTTTGAGAGGGGAAAAGTCTATATTCGTCCCAAAGATTCCAAGATTGCAAAAGTGATTAGTGTCAGGCATGGCAGCTTGTTTCGGTTACAGTTTGAGCCAGCACATGCGTTGGTTAGTAGCTGTAAAGGGATAGGAGAATTATGGCACAGGAGGATGGCTCACCTTCACCATGGAGCACTTAATATTCTTAAGGAAATAGTGACAGGGCTGCCTGGGATGAAGACAGAAAAGCATGAGGTGTGCAAGGGTTGTGCTCTTAGGAAATATGCTAAAACCAGTTTTCCAAGCAGCGACACTAGATTCGAAGGGATTTTGGATCTTGTACACTCAGATGTGTGTGGACCTATGTCAACAACATCCTTGAATGGATATGAGTATTATGTTACCTTCATTGATGATTTCTCCAGGAAGACGTGGATATATTTCATGAAGAATAAAGATGAGGTCTTCAGTAGGTTCAAAGAGTTTAAGGCTCTCGTGGAGAACCAAACTAGGAAGAAGATCAAGATACTGAGGTCTGATAATGGAGGTGAGTATACCTCGAATGCCTTCAAAGATTTTTGTGCTTAGGAAGGTATCAAGAAAGAGTTGACAGTTTCGTACAACCCTCAACAGAATGGGGTTGCTAAACAGAAAAATAGGGCTATAGTTGGAGCAGCCAAGGCCATGCTTCATGATCAGGATCTGCCTTGGTTCTTATGGGCAGAAGCTTGCAACACAGCTGTGTATTTGCAGAATAGGAGCCCTCACAAAGTGTTGGGCAAATTGACTCTAGAAGAGGCATTCACTGGTAAGAAACCAGATTTGGGGCACATTCGCATCTTTGGATGCCTTGTGTATTGTCACATTCATGTTGAGAAGAGAACCAAGTTGGAACCTACTGCAAAGAAGGGTATCCTTGTTGGGTACAGTGAAACTTCTAAGGCTTATAGAGTTTATATTCCTACTCTCAGGAAAATAGTGGTTCGCAGAGATGTGAAGTTTGAGGAAGAGAGGGCTCTTCAAAAGTCAAATAACTTGATGAATGACGAGGAACAATCATCCACAGTTGAGGTAGCACAAATCCCTCAAACTTTAGTCACACAAGTTGGAGAGCAGAACAAGCAGGATGATCAGATAGAGGAACAAATAATTCCTCAGCCTCAGATTCCTATTAGTGAGAAGAGGAGAAACAAGGCAGCTGAGCAAACATTAAAAGAGGCTCAAGAATATGTAGGTGATCCTCAAGATTCAGTCAGACAAAGAAGGGCTCCCAGATGTTATTCAGATTATGTGGCACTTATGAGTGAATTAATTGAAGTAGAGCCTTCCAGCTTTCAGGAGGCATCCAAGCACCAAGTGTGGAGAGATGCCATGGTGGAAGAGTATTCTTCCATCATGAAGAACAGTGTGTGGGAGGTAGTACCAAGACCAGGAGATAAGTCTGTGGTGGGCTCGAGATGGCTGAATAAGATCAAGCATGCTACAGATGGTAGTGTGGAAAAATTCAAAGCCCGGTTTGTGGCTAAAGGGTTTTCTCAGAAGGAGGGAGTCGACTATGATGAGACTTTTGCTCCAGTAGCCAGGTACTCATCCATAAGAGCTATCATTTCTATAGCAGCACAAATGGGTTGGAGAATTCATCAGATGGATGTAAAGATGGCTTTTCTCAACGGAGTGATTGAGGAAGAGATTTACATAGAGCAACCAGAAGGGTTTGAAGTACATGAGAGGGATTCTCATATATGCAGGTTGAAAAGAGCACTATATGGACTCAAGCAAGCTCCTAGGGCGTGGTATTCACGTATTGATAGTTACTTGCAGAGTGTGGGCTTCATCAAGAGTGAGGCAGATTCGAACCTATACTATGTTCAGGTGAAGGGTGAACTTCTCATATTATTGTTATATGTTGATGACCTATTTCTCACAGGGTCAGAGGAGCTCATAGCACATTGCAAGCGGGATCTTGCAGGAGAATTTGAGATGAAGGACTTGGGGTTGATGCACTACTTTTTAGGATTGGAGTTGTGGTAGAAAGAGGGAGAGATCTTCCTTGGACAAGGGAAGTACTTAATTGATATCTTGAAGCGATTCAGGATGGAAAACTGTAAGCCTATGTCAACGCCACTTGTGACCAATTTGAAGAAGATTGATGCTTCCAGATTAGAGGCAGTGGACCCTACTTTATACAGACAGTTGATAGGCTCTCTTATGTATCTGGTCAACACCAGGCTAGACATTTGTTTTGCAGTGAACTCACTTAGTCAGTTTATGGTGGAACCTAAACGTGTGCATTGGATAGCTGCGAAACATGTTTTGAGATATCTCCGAGGCACAGTTGATTATGGGCTGAAGTATGTTCAGCAGGATGGAGTGAAGCTCAAGGGGTTTACTGATGCAGATTGGGCAGGCAGTACAGTTGATCGAAAGAGCACTTCAGGGTGCAATTTCAGTTTGGGATCAGGAGCAGTCTCTTGGTACAGCAGGAAACAGAAGTCAGTTGCACTGAGTTCTGTAGAGGCCAAGTATATGGCAGCCAGTATGGCTACATGTGGGGCTATCTGGCTTCAGAAACTTCTAGCTAGGCTCTTTAATCATGAGTTGGATCCTACAGTCATTTACTGTGATAATCAGAGTTGCATCAAACTCTCTGAGAATCTAGTGTTTCATGACAGGTCAAAGCACATTGAGATCAAGTACCACTTCATTAGAGATTGTGTGGAGAAGGGGATAGTGAAGCTCAATTACATTCCTATGGACGAACAGATAGCAGATATCCTGACAAAGGCCTTGATGAAGAGCAAGTTTGAATTCTTCAGGGACAAGTTGGGTGTGGTGCAGAACACTTTCCTCGCTAAGAGGGAGTGTTGATTTTTGTAGCTAGAAAAGTGGGATATGGATTTGCTTTAAAGCAACTCAAGATAAGATTTGCTTTAAATCAATTCGAATTGGATTTTTAGCAACAGCAGGATTTTTTATTCTCTAAATAGAATGTTTCTGAGTTTGTGAGGATAAGATAAATCTAAGAGTGGGATTTTATTCTTCAATAGAATGTTTCCGAGTTTGTGAGGATAAGATAAATCCTAGAGTGATTTTATGTGTAAATAAAGCCAAAGAAAGCAAGGAAAGATTCTTTCCTTGCACACTAAGTAAAGCAGCTAGGCTCTATAAATACAAGATTGCTGTAGCAAACTCATATTGTATTTTCGAAAGAAAAGTTTGCTGTTAGGCTGAATAGAAGATCCAACATTTGCAGGTTTTTCCCCTCATTGGGGTTTCCTGGGTATATCTGTGTTATTGTCTTTTTGTGTTTGGCTTCATGTTATTTTTGCTTCCGCTGTTATTAGTTGTTAATTAACCCAGTTGTATTAATTGTTATAAATCAGATTTATTTCTGTGAATTTATTGTGCAATTAATCTGTTGCTGGGTTATAGAAAATAACACCTAATGCCTATAATATTAAACTTTATCATGATCAGAGGGATTTGAATCAATAAAGCAATACTTTCTTAGTGGATTGTGATATTAAATTTAATTACGTCGAAGGTGTTTCTTTATTTGAGCTTTCCGGAGCTCATTTGTCTATGGACGGTGGAAAAGCAAGGATAAACCTTGCAAGGTACTTGAACCATTGGCAACCGTCAGATTCTTTTCGCTGCGAAGATAGGCTTGTTTACACAGTACAAGTGCCACCTACTTGTTGCAGACGATTGTGTACTATTTGTCTAGGTAGCTTGTACGGCCTTGCTGGTGTGACTCCGATTCTCATATATATATATATATATATATATATATATATATATATATATATATATATTGGGCGTTTAAGCGACGGCTGCTATTTTATTTCCCATCCGCTGAAGAATTGGAGCAGGGCTTACCGTCAATTTGCGTGCTTTCTTTTAACTGCGGATATCTGGGCAAGAATATCGCGTCCTGTTAGATTTAAAGCTCCTTTCTGTCGATTTCATTCCCCACTTTCTAATTTGTTCAGATTTTGATCAGCTAAGAGAACTGAAGTGAGGGAGATCATGAGATCTGTGAGGATAAGCACAGCTTTGGAACCTTTAATGTTAGTGGATCTCACTAAGAAAAATAATGTTATACTATAGGCAATTAATAGCATATACCATTTTAATAAATTTATGCTGAACAGTATATGTGAGGGAGATCATGAGATCTGTGAGGATAAGCACAGCTTTGGAGCCTTTAATGTTAGTGGATCTCACTAACAAAATAATGTTATACTATAGGCAATTAATAGCATATACCATTTTAATAAATTTATGCTGAACAGTATATGTGAGGACAAAGAAAGAGGGTTTATTTTAGATTGATTATTTCTTAGTTCTCATTTCTGTTAGAGAATTGAAGTTTTCTGGCAGACTTTCAAAATTTATACAATAGAGAAGTGAGGTTTTAATGAAGTGGTGATTCTTTTGACATTATATTCATCACACCTTTTTTTTAAGTTAGATTTAAAAAAAAAAATTTAGATTATGTTTTTTTTAATTTTTTATTATATTATAATTTTTTGTTTTGTAATGTACTGTATTTCTCTTATCCTTTTTTAATATTAAATCTCTTTTAATTTTTTATATGGGAAAAACAATTGAAGGAAATTTTGTAATAGTCTTGGATGAAAACGATCTTTCTTGGTATGTTAGTGAAGTTAAGTGGTTTTGAATGAGTCTACCAAGCATCAAGTTTTTGTCCTGAGCAATACCTTTCCATTATAAGAGATTTTGAATGAGTCAATCAAACATCAAGTCTTGTCCAATGCAAGACCCCCACATTATAAAAGATTTTGAATCAGTTTATCAAGTCTTGTCTTGTCCAATGCAAGACCCTTACATTATAAGAGATCTTGAACGAGTCTATCAAGTCAAGTCTTGTCCAATGCAAGACCCTTAGATTATAAGAGATTTTGAATGAGTCTATCAAGCATCGAGTCTTGTCCAATGAAAGACCCTTACATTATAGGGGATTAGGTTGAAATTGTGTTGCAAGGTCTTGACATTATAAGGGATGAAGCCATAATTATGTATTGAACAATTTTAATGAAATGAATACCCCTTAGTCATTGACTCTTCCAGAAGTTTCAATCTAAATCTCCTTGATTTGAATAATTTTAATAAAAAAAAACTAATTTCTCATAATCTTTAATAATTATTGATACACAACTCCTTATAAAAAATATCCTTTTTTCCTTTTGTAAAACTAATGCAATTGCAAAAGAAATCTCCATATGCATATAGTTTTTTTTCTAAAACATATATCAAGATTCGAGGTACACAGATTTTGGGGTATCCAAAGGTTTTTCTTGTAGAGATGAAAGATTATTACTTACAAGATAAAAAAATTTCTTTACAATGTGTAAATTTGTATAACTACAATAGCACTTTTACATGAGTTCATGCTTGCACTAATTCCAAGTACTGGTTACAGTTTTTACAGATTCAAAAATATTTTTGATTTATATATTTATTAGAATTAATCTAATAATAACTATAATGGAGTGTAAAAATATAATGTCAATGATAAATCAGGTGTTGTTCAAAGCTTTCTGCTTATAATTCAAAGCCCACATCCCACAGATTGGTAAAGTAAATATCTAATCTATCTGTATTCAATTGTCAATTAAGACATGTCTATCTAATCTATCTGTATTTTATCTATTTCTCTCCCTCTTCCTCTCTCACTCTATCTTCATCTCTATCTCTATTTCCTCTCTCCCCCTTCATCTCTAGATATGTCTCCCTCTCTCTATTCATCCATCTATCTCCTTCTCTATCCCTCTCTATATATTAATCTCTTCCATCTCTATCTATCCCTCTCTCCTCTCTCTCTCTTTATCTCTCCCTCTCCTCTCTCCATATCCCTCTCCTTCTCCATCTCTATCTCTATCTTCTTCTCTATCTCTATCTCTCACTCTTCCCCCTTCTATCTCTCCCTCTTTCTATCCCTACTCCTCCCCCTCTCCCTCTTCCTCTACATCTCTCTATCTTGTCCTCTCTATCTCTCCATCTCTATCTCCCTATCTCTCTATATTTATCCCTCTCTACCTATATCTCTCTATCTATTTCTCTCCCTCTTCCTCTCTCACTCTATCTTCATCTCTACCTCTATGTTCTCTCTCCCCCTTTATCTCTAGACATGTCTCCCTCTCTATTCATCCATCTATCTCCCTCTCTATCCCTCTCTCTATATTTCTCTCTTCCATCTCTATCTATCCCTCTCCTCTCTTTATCTCCCTCTCTTTCTCTCCTCTCCATACCCCTCCATCTTCGTCTCCTTCTCCTCCTTCTCCTTCTCCTTCTCCATCTCCATCTCCATCTCTATCTCTATCTCTATCTCTATCTCTATCTCTATCTCTATCTCTATCTCTATCTCTATCTTCTCTATCTCTATCTCCTTACTCTATCTCTCACTCTTCCCCCCTCTATCTTTTTGTCTTTCTATCCCTATCCTTCCCTCTCTCCCTCCCTCTCTCCTTATTGCAAACATAACATGAACTTTTTGGTAATAGAACCTGATTAACTTCCTAATTCAGAGGTTTTATTTCAATCATGTTTGGATCCCTGTAAGTGGATGCAGAATTTATAGCTATGCCTTCTCCATTGAGACCTTTGTTGCACAAACAACATCATTTGCTAAATGACCTACCAATTGACCTCATGTACTGCATAAATGTATGCAAAAAAATACCAAAATTTATCTTAATTGACATTCCACACTTTTTTGGCGTACCCATTGCACACTAAGGTGTGATTGCTAGTTCATAGGAAGGGAAAGTGCTTATAGCATTTAAGGGAAATTATATTCACTCTTGTTGCAAGTAATATCTAGAATCCATGATTTCCAACTTCTATCTTAAATATTGTAATTGTAAGTGTAAAACAATTTCTATATTAAGAGGTGTTTTAAGGGCTATCTATAGGGGCTTTTGCATAAAGAGAATTTAACAAAAATAGTATATATAGATCTTTTTATAGTGATTTAATTGAATGGTCTTTTCATAGGCAACATTGGAGAGTCTTATAAACACCAACAAAAAATAGACCAAAACCAAAATGCCAATAAATAGGGAGCTTAAAAAGAAACTAGGTTCCTAGAGGACACACCAACAAAGCTAAAGACAACAAAAAAAACACAAAGGACAAAGGTTTTCAACAAATGCTTCATCCATTCATTCATCAGTTCACATCCCTCCAACAAGTTGCTTCCTCTAGTTGAATTGCACTAGCTCACTCAATTGCATCCACGAGGCACTTACATTGACATGTTTAGGAAGGGAAATTGTATGTTGTGAAGATTTCTGGACTCGTTCAAGCTTTGTGATTCTTGTTAGCACATAACATCGGGTGGAATAGTTGTTGGACACCTCAAGATGACCCTTGTTATGGGTCTCCATGATGCTTTCCAACAATCCACTAGAAAAGGCCCTTTACTCAAATTTAACCTCATTAATTAAACCTATTGGCAATAATTGGGTCTTGGTTAATTCCACAATTCACAAATAATTAGTCACTAAGTTAACTTGTCTATGATAGCGAGAGAAAATAACATGCCTAAACCAAGAGCGAAGGTAGAGAACTTCCTCTAGGAATCTTCCAAACATTCAATTGAGCCAATACATCTCTAAACCAAGAGTGATAGGAAAGAACTTCCATAAAAAATCTTTCAAATGTCTAACTGAAACAAAATGACATCCCTAAACCAAAAGAAAAGGAAGAGAGCTTCCTTAAAAAATCTTCTAAGGATCTAATTGACACTAAAAACTTTTTTCAATTAAAAACATGAAGTTTCCGCAGTCCATAATAACAACTTATCATAGACTTTTGGATTTGGTTATGTGAATTTCTTTTACATCAACGTTTCAAATCAAACTTAACTATCTAATATTAGAATGAGATAGTTAGAGAATAGAGAAATTAAGAGATAGTAGTAGACCACATACTCTAAATAGATGAAGGGAGAGGGTGCCAAGCTGATAGAACAGATAAGATGGGAAAAATGTCCAAAGCAAAAAATAAAATCAATCCAAGAAAGCAAAGAAAGGGGGAGGTGGGAATGTAAAGGAAGGAGGACACAATAGGAGAAACACAAAATAGATATAAAAATAAAAAGAGCCAATTTAGGAAAGGAAACAAAGGTAAAGAAGAACGAGGACATCCCTAGATCTAATGAGATAATTAGAGAATGACCAATCGAAGATGAAGGGACATGATGACCTAAGGACATGGAAGAGCCAACAATAAAAGAAAGGCTAGGTAGTGACAAGGAAAAAAATGGGAAATGAAAAGGACAACATTGATGAATACACACACCTAGCTAAATATAACCAATTGAAAATATTAATTTTTTTTATATGTGTGTGTGCGTGTGCGCATGTGCATGTGCATGTGCATATGCACTAGATCTATCTTTATCTATTGAAGTATTTTATTTTCCTTTTTTTCTTGTCTTTCCTTTTAAAACTGTGTCACGAAGAAGTGCGTGTAGGAGCAATTGAAAGTACCTGCAAATAAAAAGGGTGTGCAAACAAGGAACACATGCATGAAGCAAGAATCACTAGGATTCATTATTGTTGTGGAACACTCACTTGGAAAAAGTGTGATAGAAAAATAAATACACTTACAACCCACCTATGACACTTTATAACATAGCGTGAGTACAAAAGGAACAATAGGATGTGCAAAATCCCCAAAAAAAAACACCAGAATGGCACTTTATTTCAGTGCATCTACAAAAGAGAAATTGTATGCAAAAATTCTCAAAATTTCCAAATAGGAAAAAGAAGTCATCTCACGCAAACAAGAAGTTTACAAAAGCTAAAAACTCAAAGTAATTTTTTAGAATGTGAAAACTCAGAAAAACTAAATAAAATGTACCTAGAGAAAAATTTGGAAAAAGTGCATGGATGGTTGTGAAGAGCTTTGAAAGATTGTCCCAATGCTACTAGAATTATGAAAAATATAGAAATGAGTAAAAATTTGTTAGCTTGAGAGTGAAAACAACACTTACAACTAGGCAATAAAATGTACCAACAAAAATATGGTGATGAGATCCACATCACTAGGAAGTACATGGAACTAGATTTATGACGATATCTCGTTTGCCAAATTTCAATATCATATGCCCAAAAGAAAAAAATGACTCTTTTAGGGCAAGAGGGCTAGAGGGGGCCTTGTTGGCGTCTGTACCACTGATGTCAACATGATGTCATGTTGATGTCAATAGAATATTCCAAAAATATTCCCTTCATCGAGGGAAAAAATGGTCACCTACAAAAAATATTGATGAAATATTCTGCATACTAGTCAGGATGTTCTAGAGATTCTTGCCAGAAATTGGGCATGTAGGCATCGAGAAGGAAAAATATGGTGGTTAGAAAAGTGTTTAGGCTGATGAAAAACAAAGTCGTTAGTTAAGATTTGGGTGATGCTAGGAATTATTATTGGTTGAGCGGTGTTAATAATTGGCCACAATGTTATTTATACCGCTAGCATTTATAAAGCGTCAACCCCCCTTTTTTTGTGAAAAATCTGTTGTATGATAGGTAGTTGGGAGGCCTATGATCTTCCAACATTTTTTTGCCTTAGAATCTCTTGACAGTAAAATTAGACAAGTTTTTAGTTAAAATTTATCAAATAAGCCTCCTGAATGCAATGGTGAGGTCATTTTTCATTAAAATGCACCAAAAAAATTCCCAACTCCAAAAATTGCAAAAAATGAAGATTCTAGATTTGAAGCCTTGTAACCCTAATTGAATAAAACCCAAAAAATTGAGAAGGGGTTTATTGAATCCATGCTTTGATACCATGTTAGAATTGTGAATTAGCATAAGACACATGGTCAAACAATGAACAAAAACACCTTCCACGAAGATATATTTTTTTATTTTTTTTAGGGTTGCAAATAATGATTTGCTATAATATCCTCAACAAGAAAAAATTACATAATGAACCTCAAGAGTTTTCATGGAGGTCAAGATATAATACAATGAGGGCGAGTGCTTTACATGAAACCTAAATTATAAAGGGATTAAATCATGACAAGTGTAGTCATCTTGTGTGATGAGATAAAATGGTCTAATAATAACTCACTCTAGTCAACAAAAAAAGAACACTTCTAAGTTTAGCTTAAGTGCATGAAATAAATAAGCTAATAATCAATTAGAGATTAATTAAATGAAATAAATAAGCTAATAATCAATTAAATATTAATTAATTATTAGCTAATACATGATTACTCTACCATCCAATGCATCTAACTCATAGAGAATCACAGAAAGAAAACCATAAAAGTTTTCCCAAAATCAAAACTACCAAAATCATGGTATGGAAAAAACCTAATGCTCCAATGGCCTAAATAAATTAGAGCATCATAATCCTTATAAAGTATATTAGTGATAAAATGATCATATTATTTTGTGAGTAATGCCTTGTTCAATTGAAGATTGAAGCTTATGAATATGACGTTTTGTGTGATTCATATCTATGAATTTTTGTAATATTTTTTTGGGTAGACTGTGGCACTTTAATTGAAAATTATGATAGTGAAAACACGTATATGTTGATAAAGGATAGAGTTAAAAATGTACTTTCCTCCTTAAGAAGGAATGAGAGAGAATAAATATTATTACCAAAGTAATGTTGGTAAATGGTAAACACATTGTGAATAATGTGAAGAAAGAGAAGATTTATTTTTCTATTATTCCTAATTAGATATAGGTGGAGAAGGTCATAGAAGCTAATGTAGTGATGCATCCAAATATTTCTAAATTGTTGACAAAGTATGGTGATATTATTTTGATAACCTACCTAAAGGGTTACTACTAGTGAGAAACATAAGCCATTATATAGATATGATTCTAAGAGAAAGTTTATCTAATAATACACCTCATAGATTGAAACTAGACAAAAGTTTAGAATTGAATATGCAAGGAGAATTATTATTGAAGAAATGATTAATAAAAGAAATATTAAGTCCATGTGTCGTACCAAGAGTCTAGCACTAAATAAAGGAGGAGAATAGAGAATGTGTACATGCTCCAGAGCAAGTAACAAGATTACCATAAGATATAGAGTCTCATAACGACAATGGGTATATTATGAATTGTTTGAGTGACTCAAATTACTTTAGTAAGATACAATTGAAGAGTAGAGATCATTAGATTAGGATCATAAGAGGAGAAATTAAAAACTACATTCAAGACTAAAGAAGGTTTGTATAAGTAGTTGTTAGTTATGCTATTTGGGTTGGCTAATACACCTAGTACATTTTTTTTGATAGTTAAAGAGTTGTGATATGGGGCAACACCCTATATTAATCAAAACCAAAATTTGTACATTCGTTTGTTCAGGTCATCAACCTTAGACCATCCCATTACAGACTTAATTTCACCCAACTTTCAAAATCTCCATCTAGCCCCACCCTTAGATATTAACCAAAAAAATACATTTCAAGTTTGGCCAGACTGGCCACAGACTAACTGCAAACACCTACTATAGACACATACTACTAGAACCATTTCACATTTTTGATTACAAAGCAAACCAAAATAGAAAAATGGATATTCATGCAAGATGGCTCATATGGGATCTTTTAGATTGATTATCAATGATGGGTCATCTAAGGGTGGCATGAAATGTCAACATTTTTGGTGACTTATGTTGGATTATTTCTTGCTAATCATGAAATCTAGAGGCCTTATCAGTCCATTTTGCACAGTCATGAGGGTAAAACTTCAATAATTGGGCCTCCTCAGAGAAAAACAAAACATGTGTAGTCCTACACTTGGAAAAAAACATACAAACTATGAACATACATGTGCAAGGGCACTTCATAGAAAGCAAGATATTTACAATATGTATATGAAACTCAAAACTCATCATAAATAAGGTTTGATATGAATCCCATTGACTGAGATTGAAAGAATCTCACCATCCAACTTGGAAATATGGAATGCATTAGCCTTCTTACAACTAGTGATGGCATATGGACCACTCCAGATGGCATCAAACTTGGAATGCCTTCCAACTTTGGCTCTATTTGCATCCCATTTCAACACTAGATCTCCCTCTTGGAACACTCTATGAACTGATCTCTTGTCAAAGTTTCTTTTGACTTGTGCTTGATGAGTTTATATGAATTGCATAGATTTGTTCCTTGTCTCCTCCAATTCCAAAAGCTCAATTAACCTTACTGTCATAGCATCATTTTCTTCTAATTCCAGTTGATGTGCCAAATCAAGAGAAGGAAGCTCCAATGATAATGGTAACCTTACCTCATTTCCATAAACTAGCATAAAAGGAGAATTACCAATTGCTCTTTTAGGAGTAATTCTATCAACCCAAAGGGCTGTATTTAGTTTTCTATGCCACTCTTTGATTGTCCTCAATGGTCCTCTTGATAATTCTAATGAGATTTTTATTTGAAGACTCAACTAGGCCATTACCTTGAGGGTAATAATTAGATGAGGCCTTCAATTAAATGCCATGCCTAATTTCTTAGTCAAGGATCTGAGCACTAGTGAAAGCCTTGGCATTATCTGAAATGATGGTAGAAAGAATGCCAAATCTTGTAGCAATTCCACCAAGGAATTCCAAAACTAAAGCATCATTGGAATCCTTCAACGCAACTGCCTCTATCCACCTGGTGAAGTAGTATGTGATAGTCAAAATCCATTTATGACCAACACTTGATGGTGGATTTATCATGTTGATAAAATCCAAACCCCACTATGTAAATGACTGATCAACTTGAATGGGATGAAGAGGGAGTGAAACCAACCTTTACTTTCCAAAAAAGAAAGCACACTTTTTACAATTTCTCACCCATTTGTGGGCATCATTGAATAGGGTTGGCCAATAATAACCAGCCCTCATGACTTTTGTAGCAGTGGTCCTTGCAGAGAAATGACCATCTAAAGAACCATTATGGAATTCCTCCAACATTCTGCTGACCTGATATGCCTCTATGCATCTTAATAGGACCCCAATAAAATCTTTTCTGAAGAGCATGCCATCCACTATGACATAAGGAATGGACTGTAATTTGAAATGTCTTCTTTTGGTCCTATCTAGACCTGGAGGATACCTACCTTCTTGTAAAAACATAGTCATATCATGCACATAGTTACCTTGTATGTTTGCATTTGGTGCTTGTTGTTCTTGTAGCACAAGGGAAACCTCTGTAGGAGTCTCAAATGTTGAGACAAGTTGCTCACACAATCTCTTGCCTCTCACTAACTTGGTGATTTTGATGTCAACATCATACTCCATCACCTTGGTGATCCATCTAGCCCTTTTTTCATTGATATCTCTGCTCAACAAGAACTCTTTAACGTTGACATGGGGCACCATTGGTTGTATCCTGTTATTAGAAAACATATGTCTGAATTTTTTCAATGCTCTAATAGTAGCAAGAGCTTGATTTTCAACATAGTTGTACTTGACCTCATAATATTTAAGCCCTTCACTAAAGAAAGCAATAGGCTGCTCAAGATTTTATTTATTTAGCTAGGCTAGAACAACTGATATACTTTCTTCACCTCCAAAAGTATAAAGAATGAAATCCTTGTCATAATTAGGATTGATAAGGGTAGGATCCCGAGCAATTTCTTGTTTGATAGCCTCAAATCTATCTTTACCTTCCTCGACCCATTTGAAGACCATGTTTTTCTTGAGCATAGAGGTAAGAGGCTTTACTAAAGCAACAAGATTTGGAATGAACCTCCTGACAAAGTTAATTGTGCCCAAGAAACTCTATAATCCTTTCTTGTGACTAGGAAGTGGGATGGCCAAGATAGATTTTACTCTTACAGGAACACTGACCAATCCATCATTTGAAACAATGTGTCCAAGGATTTTTCATTGATCAGTGGCAAATACACATTTATTTGGATTTAGGGAATACCATATTCCCTGCATTTCTGAAATACCCACTCAAGGTGACTAAAATGTTCTCTTGCATGCTTTGAAAACACTGTGATATCATCCAAGTAAACCAAAACAAA
This sequence comes from Sequoia sempervirens, assembly GCA_007258455.2. Classification (NCBI taxonomy): domain Eukaryota; kingdom Viridiplantae; phylum Streptophyta; class Pinopsida; order Cupressales; family Cupressaceae; genus Sequoia; species Sequoia sempervirens. The sequence continues at coordinate 20,804 of VDFB02020768.1, forward strand.
TTGCTTGAATACACTTTGAAATACCATATCCATGGTCCTCTGAAAAGTGGCACCTACATTGGTTAGACCAAAAGGAATTTAATAATAAGTATAGGTGCCCCACTTTGTAGTAAATGTTGTTTTATGTTGATCAGATTCTTGGACCAGAATTTGATTATAGCCTAGGTGACCATCCAAGAAGGAAAACCTTTTTGACCCACTGACACTTTATAAAATATGCTCCATGGAGGGGAGGGGATAATGATCCTTTAGGGAGGCCATATTTAGATCCCTAAAATCTACAAAATGTATTATTTCCCCATTCTTTTTTTGATAGGAACAAGATTTGCCACCCGTGAAGAATGCTTGATGGGAAAAATGATTCTAGCTTTAATCAATTTGGCAACTCCTTTCTCATCAAAGGATCAATCTTAGGATTTATAGGCCTTTGTTTTTGCCTTACATATTTGGTATCTGGATCTAATTCAATGGTATGTTGGGAAAGGCTTGGGTCAAAACCCTTTAGCTCTTCATAAGTCCAAATAACTACATCATTGTATCTATTACAAAGATCTCTAAAAACTTCATGTTCAGTGGTAGAGCATACCTTTCCCAAGTTTAGAGACTTTCCCTCTGAAACCTCAATAGGCTTGAAGTCACCCTTCTTTGCGGCTAAGTTCATCCTTTTCTATTTTAACTGATCATCATAGTTAAAGATACCTTCAAGGGTGATGAGACTATTTGGTAGGTTGTTGCTACTCAATTGCACAATCTGATCACCATACTGGTTATATAGCTTGGACTGATTTCTTTTAGAATATTCTACCTCATCTTGTAGAAAATTCACTTTCTGTTGGTCACTATCAAAGACCTGCCAGTGGTCTTGATTATCTGGAAGAACATGCCTTACAACAAGCCTGATATGCTACTCCTTTTTGCTTGCAATATGTGCTGGTATGTGAAGCTGAGCACTAGCTGCTGCAAGCCTATCAACATGTTTATTCTGATTTCTTAGAGTTGTTTGGATGTTAAACCCTTCAATCCCTCAATCAAATCCCAAACCCTATGCTTGTAGGATCTGAGCAGTTTGTTCTGTTGGGTGAAAATTATGTAATCAACTTTTCAATAGATTACACAACTTGGACTTCAGCCACAGCTATGTGAGATGTGAATCTCTCCTCTCGGAAAGGGGAGGCGCCCTTCTTACTGCTAAGAGAAACAATAGTAAATCACACAAGTAATTACAAAATGTACATGAAATTCACGGAGTGGGGGGGGTGTGTTACATTCATCCTTCTCTCTTTTTTCAGAGAAGATGTTTACAATGCTTCACATGTTGGAAGTTCCGAATTCTTGATAACTTGAAACGAACAACTAGCAGTAATGCCAATATCTCTATCTCGTCAAAGCGAAGCGTAGAGATACCAGAAGTAATTAACAACAAACAAATAAATTAAAAAGGGAAAGCTCACGAAGGCACAAAGTCATTCCGTAGCTTTATCAGTGTTGGATCTGCATAGACGTACCGTTTGCTACGTTAGAAGCGCAAAGTTTCTTAGACGCAACAATTCTTAGGACAGCATGAACGATTACAAGCACAAAGTCTTGTAGATCATCCAACAAAAGTGTCAAATAGCACGAACGATTACAAGCACAAAGTCTTGTAGATCCTTCGACAAGAGTATCCAAGAGTATGAATAATTACAAGCACAAAGTCTTGTAGATCACCAACAAGAACATGCAAGAGCATGAATGATTATAAGCGCAAAGTCTTATAGATCATTCAACCAATGATAAAAGAAATACAATGCAATCTAAATAACAAATGTAACACAAAGTTTACATCAACTACTTAGAGTCTTTCAGATTCCTCGAACTAATCACTACCAAATCAGATCAACTTACAAAAGTATCGAATCCAACACAAAGTTTGGCTTGCAATCCTTTCCTTTATTGATTGAATCTCATTCACAAAGTATGAACGCAAAGTTTCACAAGTTTGCTTACAAAAGGGCAGCACTTCGTTGCAAAAGGCTAAAAGATATGTTACAATGAAAATCCCTCACAATATATAGGAAGAGGGATGAGCAAAATGAGGAAAGAGATTGAGAAAATTAAGGAAAGTTAGGTGAGCGATTTTTTGGAGATCTCACCTAACTTTGACCAAAGTCAAAGTGTAATTTGTTTTCAAAACAACTTTACAAACATGACATTCGAAAATGTCGAGAAATATTTACAAGATGCATAATGGGATGCACCGGAAATGTCTAACACTGGAGAATAGGAGGCTGCTTCACGTCTTTTTGCATTGGGCGCGGAAGTCTTCAAATTTCCTCCTAGTCTCCTGCACGAACTTCTCATCTGGACCAACGGTGTAATCCACAATGGTGTGGATTCTCGTGATCGATCTCATGGCAGATGAGTGAACCTTCTTGCACCTGTCAAGATGCATCTTCAGGTTGTCCAATGTGAGCCTTGTATCACAAATGATGTTCAGTGAAGCTTCTGAGAAGTCTGAACTGTCAATCAAATTCATGATGGCTTCTTTGAAGATCAGGGATATTTCTGCGGCCGGTAGGAAGATACGATTGTCTTCAAGAAGTTGACCAGGCAACTCTCTGATACTTTTGTCAAGAATGTTGCGATGCCCGTCGACATCTTCCTGTACTTGGTGAAGGTCTTCAATGAGAGATTGAACCACTTGGATCCTGTGTTTCAGTGATTCTTTTACCTCTACAAACTTTTCTTTGTCGGGAATTACCCCAACCTCCACCAATTTGCTGAGCTTTACCTGTTTCATTTCCGACCATGACAACAGGCATTTTTCCATGTCTCTGCGCTCCTGGGAAAGTACGCCCTTTTCTTTGTCAAGCTCTGTGGTGAGCTTGGCCAACATGGTGGTTTTCTCATCCGCAGCCAAAATTATCTGAGATCCGTGTTCAATGATCTTTTCAACAAAGTCATACAACACTCTGCCTTTGGAGGCGAATTTCTCAGCTTTCTTGACAGCTGGGTCTTCAATACTTACCACTGTCAGCGGTTGTGCATTGCTTGGAGAACCGGCAAGTCTCTTTACAACAGTGGCATAATGCTCTGCCCTCTGTTTGTACATGTTACGAGATTGCTCAACTTTGTCCAGCCTTCCTGCTAAGATATCCAAAGTGACTTGCGCATCGGCTTTTGCACTTTCGTTGGTAACCTTGCCAAGCTGACCTTTGTTACTGTGTAGTCCTCCATATTGACATCACCTTCTTGATTCGGTGGTATGCCAATTTCAGCATACTTGTGGCCAGATTTATCAACATTCAGCCTCGAGTATACTTTTGCCTTCTTCTTCCCTTTAGCCTTTGGAAGAACTATCTCTTCAAGGTCGAGTTCCTCTGGAGAAATCATTTGCTTTTTACGCTTCGACACTTGAGATATTAGCCAAGGAGGAAGAAAAGAAGTGTGAACTTCTGGATTTACTGTCAAGTCGGTCGCCATTGCCACCTCTGAAGTTATTGTCACATCTGAACTCACCAATGGTATCGTGACAATTGGAGAAGTGTTTGTCATCATCGCTCCTGTAGTTGACACATTGAGCTGATCACGCATTGACTCATTCATGAAACAATTGAATTCGTTCTCAGAAGTGATATCATACGTTGGCGAAGACAAGCTAGGAATGGACGATGGTGGGCTTGACAGTATATCAACCGTATGAATTCTCAGGAGTCCTTTCGGCCATCTGGAAATAGACGATCTAGGCTTTTTAAGCCATTGAGTATTTATCAATTGTTTGGCTTTATTAGGATCAGCATCGAAAATCTCCTGTGCTTTTGATATAGAAATGTCAATATATTTGTCCATGTGAGGAACCTTGAAGACGATGTCAAAGAAATCGGGGTCGAGTCTTAAAATCTCATGCCCGGAAGAGTCGATCACACTTCTGCTTTCTCGGATGTAATGAGACGCAACTTGAAGAACAAACTCAGTATTGTGCGCAGCTGTGGGGAACATTGCCACCAAGTGGAGATTACTGTGTACTATTGCCCTCATTGAATCAGGAAGAGGCTTCGTCTCTGTCAACTTTGCAAAGTCAACCAAATCTTGATGGCCAACTTCTGTATCCTTTATTTCTTCAACTTTCGAAAGTACCATAGTTGGTGGATAGACGCCTTGATATTTGTACTTCATCTTGCTTTTTGCTTTCGAAGAAGAAGGAGGTTTCGTTGCAGTCATCAAAAGAAACTGGAACACTGAGCACTCTTAACTGGACGATCTCTGAGAGTACACTGCAATCCGTCTAGCCAGAACAAACACCAATTTGTTAGGAAACATGGGAAAGCGTGAAACGAGCACGAGGGTGGAAAAGCATAGAGATGATGGCGAGGCACGCAAAACGATGCACGAATGCGGAAAAATGGAGCTCAAGGATGCACTGGTAAAAAAATGGGGTGCATTTGGAAAGGTCTGGAAAAAGCCAGAAAAAAGTGTAAGGGCGCTAAAATTCAGCGCCCTTACATTCTGAGAAATTGCTTTTGGTGTAAGGGCGCTAAATTTTAGCGCCCTTACATTTTTAGTGTTAGGCAATTTTCTGACATTCTTCTGATGTCATGGCGCTAAAATTCAACGCTTTAGCTTTTTGTGAAAGATGACTTTGATGCAAGGGCGCTAAATTTTAGCGCCCTTACATCTTACAGTGTTAGGTAATTTTGGTGAACCTTCAAAATGTCATGGCGCGGAAATTCAGCGCTTTAGCAAGTTTGGTAATTTTTAAAGATGCAAATGCAATGAGGAATGGCGAAGGCACTTGAGCTTTAGCAGAGGTCGATGGTTGGTCAACTTCTTTCTGTCATTCGAAACCATCTCCATTCTATTACATTTACATTCTCAAGTCAAAGGAATTCTTTTTCACAATGGCGAATCTTTCCCATGTTTGCCAAAACGAATGAAGAACTTCTAACAAAGATACCTCAACACAAGCATGGCATGTGGATAGAAATTCTCAAGTGATATTGCGCGCAGAGAAGAAAGGTAGGAAGAAATGCAGGAATGGAGAACACTTACGCATTTGGGTAGCAAAGGATTGAATGCGTAGGGTTAGAAAATAGAAAAGAAAAGAAGGAATGAGCATCAAAATGAACACGCATAGAGGAGAAAGACGTATTCAAAACCATGAATGAAGGTTCCATTGCATAAAGGGAAGGAAAACGCGAATGGAGGAGGACGCGAAAAGAGAGAACAAAAAACGAATGAAAATAAAAAACGTGAATGAAGAAACCAAAACGCGTATGAACAAAGATCATATACAAATGACAATACAAAGCCGAAATGAAAGTCTTACCAGGGCAAAACGCGAAGCTTGTTGAAGAGAGGAATGGCGAATCTCCAAAAAACGTGATTTTGCAGATGAAAGGCAAACGCACAGCAAGAGGAGATGCAAAAGAAATAAAACATAAACAACAAAAGTGGCGAATTCATTCACTTAACTTTGCAAATGAAAATTAAAAACCTAACTCAAGTCGTGCAATAAATTTAGGCACGAAAAGTGGCACGATTGACGAAAAACGCGAAATTGTGAAGAAACGTGCCAGAGGAATGAAAAAAGTTTAAGTGTTGAGAAAAAATGTAATGGCGCTAAAATTTAGCGCTCTTGCATTTTTTAGAATTTTCACTTCATGCAGGGGCGCTAAATTTTAGCGCCCTTACATTTCCAGACTTAGCCAAATTTTGGATTTTCCCTGCAGGGGCGCACTTTTTGAGTGCTACTGCATCTTCCGTAATTTGCAAAGTATTAACAGTGAAAAGTCGCAAAAGATCTCGTTTCGAAGGTCTTTGCGAGAAGAACAAGGTGGAATGCTCGAATTGACTATTCGAGACTTGGGAACACACTTCGAGGTGACTCAAAAATCACCCCGTTGTGCGTACTTGAACTTCACGAATCCTAGGAAACGAACAAGTTTCGTAGGGGGTTATCCATGGAACGAGCGCTGCTAGATTCCGTGATAACAGCTGGCTCCTGTTGGGGATCTTCCTTCGGTTGTTCTTTAGAAAAGAACGAAGGGAGAAGAAATCCAGAATTCAAGTGCCTTTGTCCATCCATTGGGCTTGGAGTCAGGCGACGACGACGACAAAAACAAATTTATGAAAACAAGACGCAAACTTATGCAAATGCACTTATTGAAAAGGGAAAAACCTACCTAATTAAAACTAGCCATTAATGAGACCTTCTCAAATGAAACCGTTCACAGGTTCAACAAAATAGTTTCCTTTCTTCAGCAGCTTGCAAGGCCTTCCATGATCATTAGCAGCTACATGTAGATGAGGTTGAAGCATTGCTTCATTAAGGAGATGAACAAGTTCAGCTACCTTTGAAAATATTATGGATATACTGCTGCTCCAAAATAAATCATTGAATCCAGGCTGCTCCTGTGCATCTACAAATATATCTTTAATTGCATCCTCAAGTTTATCTTCACGCTCAGGTGCAAGTGGAACCTCTGTCTTCCCATTGGCCTCCAACCAAGCAAGATGTCTTATGGGACATTCCCTTGATCGATCAAAGATTGAATGCTTCTTACCAGTTGCTATCTCAACAACTGATTCATCAACCATGGCAACCTCATGCTGATTGGGATGATCTCCTTCATGTGACTCAAATGAAGATATGACTGCATTGCATACCTCAATATGATGTTCACCATCCTCAGACTTGGGAAAATCTGAATTATTTATAAGATGGTCCTTACGTGACAAAGATGCATTCTTTTCAACTTGACTGAAATCTGCATGCATGTCCATCTTTTCAGATCTCAAGAAAAGATTATTTTCATTCACTTGAATTTCAGCAAAATGACTTTCATCATCCTGCTTTTCATCAATGGCTTTCTGAGACTGCATAAACCAGAAATGGGAGTCGCCAGCTATGTATGCTTCCTTTTCCTGGAAGAGAATAGCGAGATCACTTGGATCAGAGTCAGGATGTGTCACTGCTCCTTTTACTAATGGTACCTCGAGAGCAAGCCTCTTTGGAGGTGGAGATAACTTGTGTTGATTACCAACAGCAAAATTATGAGCAACATTTGAAATTGACCTCCTTGGTACGTCCTGACAAGGCACAGAAAACATGCCTTGAGCTAACTGCTTTTTGAGGTCAAATAGCTCATTCGCCAACCTTTGCACCATAGGATCCCTCCTTGTGATGGAAGAAAATAACTCCAAAGAAGAGCTTTCTTCAGATTCATCTGAGTCAATTTTTATTTGCCTAGCAAGAATGAGATCATCTTCAATTTTTGTCGCCAAGGTCTGCACAACTGCAAGAGTAGCTGGAGGTGCTCTTCTCAATAGGAAACCAACCTCAGGCACTTGAGCATTTACAAAGAAACATTTCAAGTTCTCAGCTGTAGGTTGAGCAACAGTTGGAATTCTTCGTGTCAACTTGTTGAAGTGAGCAATGAACTCGCGCATGGGCATGTGAGATTCCTTCTTCAACTGGGTGAGCTGAGCCAACAAAGCATGAGCATCTTCAGGAGGCTTGAACCTTTCTTCAAACTTGGCTATGAGAGTTGCCCAGTTTGTGATGGTACTTGGCACCAAATGATAAAACCAATCTGCAGCAACGCCTTGGAGAGTCTCCACAAACAGCCTTACAGATACATCTTCATATTCAACACCATGAACCCCACAAGCAATGTAGAAAGCAGCAACGTGCTCGTCAGGATGTTGTCCATCACCAAAAAACTTGGGAAAGTTCTTCCGTGAGCCTTCAGGAAGAGCATGTAGGGGTAGAACTAGGCTCAACGGACCAAAAGCATTTCCCCAAGGACCTTGAGCAGCCATTTACATGTCCTTGGTGAAATCTTGAAAAACTTATAAGAAAATAAATTACAATAGAAAAGGACACAGGTATACTTCAAACGAAAGCATGAGGCTTTAGAATGCGTATCGTGTCCCCAGCGGAGTCGCCAAAAAACTGTTGGGTGAAAATTATGTAATCAACTTTCGACAGATTACACAACTTGGACTTCAGCCACAGCTATGTGAGATGTGAATCTCTCCTCTCGGAAAGGGGAGGCGCCCTTCTTACTGCTAAGAGAAACAATAGTAAATCACACAAGTAATTACAAAATGTACATGAAATTCACGGAGTGAGGGGGGTGTGTTACATTCATCCTTCTCTCTTTTTTCAGAGAAGATGTTTACAATGCTTCACGTGTTGGAAGTTCTGAATTCTTGATAACTTGAAACGAACAACTAGCAGTAATGCCAATATCTCTATCTCGTCAAAGCGAAGCGTAGAGATACCAGAAGTAATTAACAACAAACAAATAAATTAAAAAGGGAAAGCTCACGAAGGCACAAAGTCGCTCCGTAGCTTTATCAATGTTGGATCTGCATAAACGTACCGTTTGCTACGTTAGAAGCACAAAGTCTTCTTAGACGCAACAATTCTTCGGACAACATGAACGATTACAAGCACAAAGTCTTGTGGATCATCAAAAGCAATAATAGCATTACAAGCACAAAGTCTTGTAGATCCTTCGACAAGAGTATCCAAGTAGTATGAATAATTACAAGCACAAAGTCTTGTAGATCACTCAACAAGAACATGCAAGAGCATGAATGATTATAAGCACAAAGTCTTATAGATCATTCAACCAATGATAAAAGAAATACAATGCAATCTAAATAATAAAATGTAACACAAAGTTTACATCAACTACTTAGAGTCTTTCAGATTCCTCGAACTAATCACTACCAAATCAGATCAACTCACAAAAGTATCGAATCCAACGCAAAGTTTGGCTTGCAATCCTTTCCTTTATTGATTGAATCTCATTCACAAAGTATGAACGCAAAGTTTCACAAGTTTGCTTACAAAAGGGCAGCACTTCGTTGCAAAAGGCTAAAAGATATGTTACAATGAAAATCGCTCACAATATATAGGAAGAGGGATGAGCAAAATGAGGAAAGAGATTGAGAAAATTAAGGAAAGTTAGGTGAGCAATTTTTTGGAGATCTCACCTAACTTTGACCAAAGTCAAAGTGTAATTTGTTTTCAAAACATTACATCTTTGGACTTGGTGTAATTACAATTTACAAAATGACATTCGAAAATGTCAAGAAATATTTACAAGATGCATAATGGGATGCACCGGAAATGTCTAACACTGGAGAATAGGAGGCTGCTTCACGTCTTTTTGCATTGGGCGCGGAAGTCTTCGATTTCCTCCCAGTCTTCAGGCTATCTCATGCGGACCAACGGTGTAATCCACAATGGTGTGGATTCTCGTGATCGATCTCATGGCGGATGAGTGAACCTTCTTGCACCTGTCAAGATGCGTCTTCAGGTTGTCCAATGTGAGCCTTGTATCACAAATGATGTTCAGTGAAGCTTCTGAGAAGTCTGAACTGTCAATCAAATTCATGATGGCTTCTTTGAAGATCAGGGATATTTCTGCGGCCGGCAGGAAGATACGATTGTCCTCAAGAAGTTGACCAGGCAACTCTCTGATACTTTTGTCAAGAATGTTGCGATGCCCGTCGACATCTTCCTGTACTTGGTGAAGGTCTTCAATGAGAGATTGAACCACTTGGATCCTGTGTTTCAGTGATTCTTTTACCTCTACAAACTTTTCTTTGTCGGGAATTACCCCAACCTCCACCAATTTGCTGAGCTTTACCTGTTTCATTTCCGACCATGACAACAGGCATTTTCCATGTCTCTGCGCTCCTGGGAAAGTACGCCCTTTTCTTTGTCAAGCTCTGTGGTGAGCTTGGCCAACATGGTGGTTTTCTCATCCGCAGCCAAAATTATCTGAGATCCGTGTTCAATGATCTTTTCAACAAAGTCATACAACAATCTGCCTTTGGAGGCGAATTTCTCAGCTTTCTTGACAGCTGGGTCTTCAATACTTACCACTGTCAGCGGTTGTGCATTGCTTGGAGAACCGGCAAGTCTCTTTACAACAGTGGCATAATGCTCTGCCCTCTGTTTGTACATGATGCGAGATTGCTCAAATTCCGGTATTCACCTTGCAAGATATCCAGCGTGGTAACTTAGCGGCTTTGCACTTCGTTAAGTAGCCCAAGCTAGACCTTTGTTACTGTGTAGTCCTCCATATTGACATCACCTTCTTGATTCGGTGGTATGCCAATTTCAGCATACTTGTGGCCAGATTTATCAACATTCAGCCTCGAGTATACTTTTTCTTTCTTCTTCCCTTTAACTGGAAGAACTATCTCTTCAAGGTCGGAGTTCCTCACAGGAGAAATCATTTGCTTTTAAACCCGACACTTGAGATGTGTAAGGAGGAAGAAAAAGTGTGAACTTAGTTCTTTATCAAGTCGATGCCATTGCCACCTCGAAGGTTAATACATCCCCGAGACTCACCAATGAGTATCGTGACAATTGGAGAAGTATTTCCTTCATCATCTCCACCTTAGTTGGCAGTGATCAGCTCATTCATGAAGCGATTGAATTCATTTTCAGAAGTGATATCATACGTTGGCGAAGACAAGCTAGGAATGGACGATGGTGGGCTTGACAGTATATCAACCGTATGAATGCTTGTCACTGATGGAGTATCAAGCTGGGTTGATGCTGCAGGGATAGGGGATATCTCGGCTGCAGGAATGCTCGTGGTAGGAATAGGTGACAAGGGAGCAGGAGGTGAAGGAATTCTTGACTCAAAAGGGGTATGAGGAACGTTTGAAGTCACGGGCGATGATGTTCTGTGAATTTCCTCAACTACGTTCTCGGGAGGAGAAGTAGTTATTTCTTCATCATGCTCGAGTTCCTGTTGATCACCCTCTTGCCTCTCCGATTCTGGTTCACCTTCGAAGTCACCTTCAGATCCTTCTTCAGAATCTTCATCAGACTCTTGCCCGCTTTCAGAAACCTCTTCGGCATCGGAGTCTGCTTCTGCTGAATCTTCATCTTCAGCGGATTGGTCGCTTGAAGTATCTTCTTCATCTGAATCTATCTCCTCTGAGATGGGATTTTTACCCTTAGAGCGAGATGGGTGAGATTCCGTCATTTCTGTCTCTTGGATAGCCTGGGTATCTTTCTTACCAATAGTGAACTTGATCCTAGGGCCTCTCCGCGAAGAAGTGGGAACGGCCGCTGACTTGTTTTTGTCGCGAAGTTCTACTTTGGTAGGCGTGTACGCTTCTCGGACTCTTCTCATACGGTGTCACGGAAACTTTTCATTTGTAACCGCTATACGTGTAGCCATTGTCTGTTAGCTGGATTGGTCACCGACCTTTCTCTCATCTTTGGTGATATCTTTCCTAGACCAGCGTAATGCAGTGCTTGGCCTCTCAACAGCGCCTTGTTCATCATGGAGCGGCGTTCATGATATCCACTGGATCCTCAAAATCCTCACGGTAGGTCAAGCCCGATACCGGAATCTCTAATTTGTTAGTATCCAGTACAATAGATCCATCTTCCGAATGGCTTCTTCATCTCTGCAATCGCGGATATCTTCGCGGTACGTGTTGGTACGGCCCTTTTTGCAACCTAATACGACATATCATTGAGTCAAAATCAAACCTATACTGTAGGTTTTTGAGTGGTCATGATACGCATCTCAGCATAGGCGGACTTAGCGCTGTGCGGTCGGATGGTATATCTGCTTGGAGTAATTAGGTGGGAACTTGAATCCAGCATGGTTTCTTCTTCGTTCTTTCTGTACTGACATCAGCTGTCTGCATGTTTCCATGAGAACCCACTTATCCGAAGGATAGCGTGGTAGCATGTAGGGACAACCGGTGTAACAACCTACTCTCAAGTAAGTAAACGTTGGGAATTGAAGAAAAATACATCCAACTTTACTTACCACCTTATAAGCCTCATCGGACACTCTTCTTCTTTCCAAGGATGGATCAAAGTTGAAGAGTAAGGGCGCAAAGAAAGCATCAGTGACCCGTCTGAAATGATGAAAGCTTTCCTTTAGCCCCAACTGATAGAAATATCTGTACACAGGCACCATCATCCGATTCCCCTTTGTAGATAGACCTGGGAATTGCCTCATCACAGCTGCTGCGTACACCAGGTAAGAAGTCATGTAGAACTTCAATGTAGGAGCATTGATCAACTGTTCGTGCATCTCATCACTGATTTGTTTACCCCAGTCAATATGCACTTTCTGCCTCCTTATGATCCTGATGTATTCATACATCCAATCGTGAAAGGTGGATGATTCCGGCAAACGCACCACTCTGCTGAAGCGTGATCATATCATGGCGTCATCTTTGAAGTCCTTCGAGTCCTTTAGGCCATCGGGAAGCGAACTGATCTAGGATTTTTAAACCATTCGGTATTTATCAATTGTTTGGCTATTAGGGTCAGCCTCGAAAATCCTCTGTGCTTTTGATATCGAAATGTCAAATATATTTGTCCATGAGGAACAGCAGAAGGCGATGTCAAAGAAATAAAGTCGAGTCATAAAATCATGCGGAAGAGTCGATCACCTTACCTTTCTGCCGGATGTAATGAGGCATAACTTGAAGAACAAACTCAGTATTGTGCGCAGCGGTGGGGAACATTGCCACCAAGTGGAGATTACTGTGTACTATTGCCCTCATTGAATCAGGAAGAGGCTTCGTCTCTGTCAACTTTGCAAAGTCAACCAAATCTTGATGGCCAACTTCTGTATCCTTTATTTCTTCAACTTTCGAAAGTACCATAGTTGGCGGATAGACGCCTTGATATTTGTACTTCATCTTGCTTTTTGCTTTTGAAGAAGAAGGAGGTTTCGTTGCAGTCATCAAAAGAAACTGGAACACTGAGCACTCTTAACTGGACGATCTCTGAGAGTACACTGCAATCCGTCTAGCCAGAACAAACACCAATTTGTTAGGAAACATGGGAAAGCGTGAAACGAGCACGAGGGTGGAAAAGCATAGAGATGATGGCGAGGCACGCAAAACGATGCACGAATGCGAAAAAATGGAGCTCAAGGATGCACTGGTAAAAAATGGGGTGCATTTGGAAAGGTTTGGAAAAAGCCAGAAAAAAGTGTAAGGGCGCTAAAATTCAGCGCCCTTACATTCTGAGAAATTGCTTTTGGTGTAAGGGCGCTAAATTTTAGCGCCCTTACACTTTTTAGTGTTAGGCAATTTTCTGACATTCTTCTGATGTCATGGCGCTAAAATTCAGCGCTTTAGCTTTTTGTGAAAGATGATTTTGATGCAAGGGCACTAAATTTTAGCGCCCTTACATCTTACAGTGTTAGGTAATTTTGGTGAACCTTCAAAATGTCATGGCGCGGAAATTCAGCGCTTTAGCAAGTTTGGTAATTTTTAAAGATGCAAATGCAATGAGGAATGGCGAAGGCGCTTGAGCTTTAGCAGAGGTCGATGCTTGGTCAACTTCTTTGTCATTCGAAACCATCTCCATTCTATTACATTTACATTCTCAAGTCAAAGGAATTCTTTTTCACAATGGCGAATCTTTCCCATGTTTGCCAAAACGAATGAAGAACTTCTAACAAAGATACCTCAACACAAGCATGGCGTGTGGATAGAAATTCTCAAGTGATATTGTGCACAGAGAAGAAGGGTAGGAAGAAACGCGAATGGGAGACAAGGGCAGAAACGCAAATGACTAAGGTAAGTGAATAGAAAGAAACGCAGGAATGGAGAACACTTACGCATTTGGGTAGCAAAGGATTGAATGCGTAGGGTTAGAGAATAGAAAAGAAAAGAAGGAATGAGCATCAAAATGAACACGCATAGAGGAGAAAGATGTATTCAAAACCATGAATGAAGGTTCCATTGCATAAAGGGAAGGAAAACGCGAATGGAGGAGGACGCGAAAAGAGAGAACAAAAAATGAATGAACATAAAAAACGTGAATGAAGAAACCAAAACGCGTATGAACAAAGATCATATACAAATGACAATACAAAGCCGAAATAAAAGTCTTACCAGGGCAAAACGCGAAGCTTGTTGAAGAGAGGAATGGCGAATTTCTCCAAAAAACGTGATTTTGCAGATGAAAGGCAAACGCACAGCAAGAGGAGATGCAAAAGAAATAAAACATAAACAACAAAAGTGGAAAATTCATTCACTTAACTTTGCAAATGAAAATTAAAAACCTAACTCAAGTCGTGCAATAAATTTAGGCACGAAAAGTGGCACGATTGACGAAAACCGCGAAATTGTGAAGAAACGTGCCAGAGGAATGAAAAAAGTTTAAGTGTTGAGAAAAAATGTAATGGCGCTAAAATTTAGCGCTCTTGCATTTTTTAGAATTTTCACTTCATGCAGGGGCGCTAAATTTTAGCGCCCTTACATTTCCAGACTTAGCCAAATTTTGGATTTTCCCTGCAGGGGCGCACTTTTTGAGTGCTACTGCATCTTCCGTAATTTGCAAAGTATTAACAGTGAAAAGTCGCGAAAGATCTTGTTTCGAAGGTCTTTGCGAGGAGAACAAGGTGGAATGCTCGAATTGACTATTCGAGACTTGGGAATGCACTTTGAGGTGACTCGAAAATCACCCCGTTGTGCGTACTTGAACTTCACGAATCCTAGGAAACAGACAAGTTTCGTAGGGGGGTTATCCGTGGAACGAGCGCTGCTAGATTCCACGATAACAGCTGGCTCCTACTGGGGATCTTCCTTCAGTTGTTCTTTAGAAAAGAACGAAGGGAGAAGAAATCTAGAATTCAAGTGCCTTTGTCCATCCATTGGGCTTGGAGTCAGGCGATGACGACGACAAAAACAAAACACAAAGACTCGAAAGGACTTAAAAAATAAAAAGTATTTACATACCAACGCCGACTCCTTTACTGCGTAAAGTGCTTGAGATGTTGCCCACTGTGAGGAAGGGAAAATGGCGTTCCATCTCCGTATGCTAACAAGAAACTATTTTCACCATGCAACTGATGTATTTGGAAAGGTCCAGTCCATAGCGAATCAAATTTCCCGTGCATACCTTTTGGCTCTCTCCTTTTGTCCCATAGGAGGACGAGGTCACCAACTTGAAATTCTCGAGACTTGGCCTTCTTGTCGAACAACTTCTTCACTTGATCCTGGTGTTCTGCAATGCGGTCAGCCACCTGAACTCGATTCTCTTCCAATTCGGAGAGATACATGATGCGCTTGTCGACAGAATTGTCAAACGTCTCATCCTCAATGGCCTTAGCCAACTTGAGGGCTGGTAGTTCCAAAGTTATAGGAATCTCGGCATTCAAACCATACAAAAGCTGAAAAGGAGACATGCCGATTGCTCGCTTCAGAGTTATTCTGTCTGCCCACAAAGCGTCAAACAAAGCCTTGTGCCACAAACGTTGATTCTCGTCCACCAGCTTGCGGATTATAGTTACCAGATTCTTGTTACTAGATTCCGCTTGACCATTACCCTGCGGATAATAGTCGGAAGAATGTGACAAAGTGATACCATGCTCGAAACAAAACTCCATGATCTCATTTGATGAGAAAGCAGAAGCGTTGTCCGCAACAATCTTGTTTGGCACACCGAACCTGGAAATAATATTCTCTTTTAAGAAATTGCACACTACTTCTGAAGTAGCACGCTTGGTAGGTATTGCTTCCACCCATTTGGTGAAATAGTCTGTAGCCGTCAAAACATAGACATGTCCAGCACTTGACGATGGATTCACTGCACCTATAAAATCAATGCCCCATTGTTGGAAAGGTTCATCAATCACGACAGGTTTTAACGGCAAAGATGCCAATTTTGGACGGCCAACAAACTGTTGGCACAATTCACACTTACGCACCCAAGAGTACGTGTCCTGAAAGAGTGTAGGCCAGTAATACTTTGCTCTCAGGATTTTGTGAGCAGTTACTGGCGCTGAGAAATGTCCACCACATGCCAAATCATGGTAAGATTTTAGCAACTTTTGATGTTGCTCTTTATCAACACACCTGAGAAATGTTCCATCCATTGCACGCTTATACAAGCCGCTATCCCACAAGACGAAATTAGCTGACTTTAGCTTGACGGTCCTTTTTTCTTTCGGAGTTAGGTGATTAGGACATTCTCCGTATGTCAGGAAGTGAGCTATGTTGGAAAACCATTCATCAGTGGTGCTAACGAATAGTACCATAGGAAGTGTACTAGGATCAACCTCTTCATCTGAGACCTCCTCATCTTCCGGAATCTCTTCGCCTGGGTTGTTTTCTGCAATGAGCTGACAAAGGCCACGTCCACGTATCAGCTTAGTAGGCTTTATCTCTAGATCATATTCCTGAATCTTAGCAATCCAGTTTCCTCTTTTCGTTCCAAATTCCTGTTGTGTGAGGATAGACTTGACAGTCGAATCTGGAACGAGGACTTTGACATGACTGCCCAGAATGTAGAACCGGAAATGCTTGACGGCTTTCACCACTGCGAAAGCGTGCTTTTCCATCTGAGAATATTTCAACTCGTAATTCTTTAGAGGACAACTCATGAATGCAATGGGGGATTCAAAACCCTCATCATTTTCCTGCACCAAGATTGCTGATAGCGTATGCTCGGAAGCATAACTGTACATCACAAACTCCTTGGTGTAATTAGGGCAAACCAATACGGGTGCATGAGCGATGGCCTCCTTGATGTCATCGAACGCTGCTTTTCCTTCCGCCGTCCAATGAAACGTGGCATTACCCTTCATCATGTTCACAATGTGACGAGTCTTTTCAGCAAAGTCTGGAAGAAATCTTCTCAAGAAGTTCACCTTGCCGAAAAAGGAATGAATGGCTTTCTTGCTTGATGGCAAAACGAGTGACTTGATTCCATTGACTCTTTCTGAGTCAATCTTAATTCCTTCAGCAGATACTACGTGACCAAGAAGTTTACCTTCTGTCACCCCAAAAGTTGACTTTTTGGGATTGAGGGAAATGCCGTGCTGGCAGCACCTCTCCAGAGTTTGTCTCAAATGATAGAAATGCTCATGGCGTTGCTTGGAGAACACTGTAAGATCGTCAAGATACACCACAATGAACTTACCCATTATGTCACGGAAAGCAAGATCCATGGCACGTTGGAATGTAGCGCCGGCATTGATCAAACCAAACGGCATCCTACGATACGCAAAGGTTCCCCAAGGCGTTGTGAAAGCGGTTTTGTGTTGATCGCTTGAATTCACTTCAATTTGATTGTAACCGGAAAATCCGTCTAGCATGGAGAGCATCTCGGATCCAGTTACGTTTTGTAGAACTTGATCCATCACTGGAAGTGGGTAATTGTCTTTGAGAGACAATTGATTTAGATTTCTGAAATCTACACAAATGCGGATTTCACCATTCTTCTTACGAACAGGGACGATATTGGCTATCCATGTTGAATGATGGATAGGGAAAATTATCCGCGCATTCAGCATCTTTTGAACTTCAGCTAAAATCGTTCCAGAAATCTTGGGATTGTACTGCCTCTGCTTTTGTTTGTAAGGTAAAGCACCAACCTTGAGAGGAATGTCATGTTGCACTTCCTTGGGCCGAAATGACTTTAGATCGTCATATGAATACGCCAAGACGTCGATGTACTCCTGCAGTAGTTGAGCAAACTGTCTTCTTTCTTCGGTCGTGCAACATTTGCCAATGTTGACCATCTTAGGATCGGCCTCAGTTCCCAAATTTATCTGTTCAACCTCATTAGATGAGTCAGAATCTGAGAGTTGTTTCTTGACGTGGTGATCATGTTTGTCAAAAAGTTTCTCCAAGGATACCAATCCTTTAGGGATCTTATTCCCTTTGAGTTGGAGATATTCCTCACCCGTGATAGGATCTAGATCGGTCACGGATTCTCGAAGTGGAGAATCACTGCCTTCAAAGTACAATTCATCGAAATTCTCAGCTTTCTCAAGGAAGGCGATAATTTGATGGTCGTCGTTGAAAATCTGCCAGTTTTCTGAATTGTCAGGTACACTTGGGCGGAAAACCAACTCTATGGTGTAGGTAGAACCTTGAAAGTCTTTGTGTGGTACCAAGAGCGTGGCGGAGATCGCAAGAGAATCAGCTCTAGTATTGTATTCTCTGGGAACAACGGAGATATCGAAAGCCTCGAATTCCTCAATGGAATCCCATACTAGATTGCGGTAATGCCTGAGTCTTTCATTCTTTGTTTGATAGAGATTTCTCACTTGACATACTATCAACTCGGCATCACCTTGCGCATGAAGGTTTTTTATACCCTTCTTCAATGCAACTTGCATTCCCAGTAACAGGGCTTCATACTCGGCGGTGTTATTGGTGTTATCAAACTGCAGCTTGAAGGAGAAAGGGAAAAAATTCCCTGATGGCGAAATGAAAACCATTCCTGCTCCAGAACCAGTCGAAGAGCAGCTACCATCGAACTCGAGCAGCCAGACACCGTTGGAATCACCAATTGGAACAGTGTCAAAATCCAAGACTTCATCCTCTGATGAAGATTCATGATCGGAGATGGACAAATCTCTTGATGACGTTTCATCTGAAGTTGACGAAGTATCATCTTTTTCTAGCTCATTTTGAGTTGAGGATTCTCCTACCTCATCTGTTTGTAGGTAGTAAGTTCCCACGCCTGATGATTCGAACAAAATCTGAGCTCTGGGATCATTGGACTCAACAACTGAAAACTTTGATTCCTTTTCGGGAATCAGCTTTTGCATCACACCTTTTACTGGTATTCTTGCTTCAGACATATCCATACTTAGCTCTCCTCCAACATCTTTGCAGAAATTGCGTCTGAGGAGTATACCGTAGGAAGCTGGTACATCGGCCACGAGGACCGTCATTTTTATCTTCTTCTCCGGGTATGCGGCGAATGCATATTGGGCATCCTTGATCTGACCGATCAATGGCACTTGCTTATTTTCCATGGAAAAGCAACGGCTGAAGGTTTTGGTCATCTCAAGGCCTAACGCAGTAGCTACCTTGGCGGGCATCACATTGTCAGACGCACCAGAGTCTATGACACAGTTACTCAGCTTGAAACCATTTACAAGTAGTGAGATGAAAAATGGATCAATGCGTCCAGAAGCAGTTGGAGGATTAGATACGAGGTTACTCTGTGACACTTTGGGTTTAGGAGTAACTGGGATGTCAGGAGGAATATCCTGACTTGGGGAGATCTTTTTATCATTTACGAACTTGACAAGCCTGTCAAATTGGTCGGGGTTGGCTTTGAGGTATTCAGCCTCGGACATTTGAACCTTGGTTTTCTTGGCATGGTCAATGACGTCGAAAGCCTGGAAAGAACTTTGTAGGTTGGAAGCCGTAACTTCACTGATTGGTTTCACAAAAGGCACATTGGTCTTTGGAACGGGAGGATTAGCTTTAGGAACAATAGGAGTTGACGAAGAAGAACGGGGTGCACTTACTTGCGGATTTGCTGATTTCTTAGGTTGCCAAGGGAGAGGAGATCCTCTTTTGGCAATCGTTATGGGCGGCTTCTCCTTTTCTAGGACAGCAGCAGCAGCTTGAGCTTTGTCAAGTTCACTTTGTTGATGCCGCGTAAAAACAGCATAAGCGTCAGTCACCAAATCATCATCTTCTTCTTCTTCTTCCATCATTTGCAAATAGCTGATCTTGGAGTCGCCAGCCGATCCAATTTCTTCTTCTTGGAAGAGATCGGCATTTTCTTCTTCAGGATATTCGGGCTGAGCATAATCATCTTGTTTAGTCTCATAGTACCCAGCGGCATTGTTAGTAGGCGGGGCTTCAAGAGCAAGTCGTCCTGGAGGTGCTGGGAGACGATTCTGATTTTTGTTGCCAGCATAGTTAGGAAAAGTCCTCCTAGGGATGTCTTTGTAGTTGTTACCATTGTTATTGTTTGACACCTGCTTCTTAAGAGAGAGAACTTCATTTGCCAACCTTTGGACCATTGGATCTGTGAAATTTGAGCTGGCAGTGGGAGCATTGGCGTTGGATGCTGAAGATCCTGAGGCTTGCATCCTTTTATTTCCGTTAGTTCCCATCCTGATTTCTCCAGCAAGGATCATGTCGTCCTCTAGACTGGTAGCCAATTGCTGGGCTGCTACAACATTAACAAGATTTTCCCTACGCAAGTAGAAACTTACCTTGGGTAATTGGGTGTTGATGAAGAAGCATTTCAGGTTGTGATCCGTTGGTCTTGCATCATTGGGGATCCGTGTCACCAACTTATTGAATTTAGCCACAAACTCGCGCATAGGCTCGTGAGCTTCTTTACGCATGGTGGTGAGTTGCGCCAATAAAGCATGTGAATCTTCGGCAGGCTTAAACCTTTCTTCAAATTTAGTGCGAAGAGTGGCCCAATTGGTGACGGAAGCATTGGGAAGAGTAAAGAACCATTCGGCTGCAATCCCTTGAAGGGATTCAATGAACAATCTTACGGAAACATCCTCGTGCTCAATGCCTAGAACGCCGCATACTATGTAAAATGCGGATATGTGCTCATCGGGGTGTTGTTTGCCATCACCTTGAAATTTTGGAAGATGCTTCCTGGATACACGATGGAGTTCGTGTAAAGGTGGAGTCAAACAGAGGGGACCAAAAGCATTTCCCCACGGTCTAGCAGGTGGTGCGGCCATGACTGGTTGCACAACAGGTGCTTGAACAGGACGTCTGCGATAAACTGGCCAAACACTTGGGATTGGAGATCTTTGGCTACGTGGAGGGAAGCTTATAGCCCGCTGCAATGGTGACCTTGCTCGTGGAAGAGTAAATGGGAAGTCACGTTGCAGCAACTCTTCAAAGAGTGGATCTGTTATTCCTTGAGCCCTCAATCCTCTTGTATATATTCGGTCCGCCAGAATGTAAATCTGAATACAAAGGGTGTTACAGAGTTAACAATATACAAAAGAACAGCAAGAAAATGGAAACTTATCTACTTCAATCCGAAGCGTGAGGCTCAGATTGCGTATGTAGGTTCCCCAGCGGAGTCGCAAAAAAACTGTTGGGTGAAAATTATGTAATCAACTTTTCAGCCGTTACACAACGGACTTATTACGGCTATGTAGGATGTGATCTCTCGAGAAAGGAAGCCCTTCTTACTGCTAAGAGAAACAATAGTAAATCACAGAAGTAATTACAAAATGTACACGAAATTCATGGAGTGGGGGGGGGTGTGTTACATTCATCCTTCTCTCTTTTTTCAGAGAAGATGTTTACAATGCTTCACGTGTTGGAAGTTTCGAATTCTTGATAACTTAGAAGCGAACAGCTAGCGGTAATGCGATATCTCTATCTAAGTCAAGCGAAGCGTAGAGATGCCAGTAATTAACAACAAACAAAAGAAAATAAAATGGGAAAGCTCACGAAGGCACAAAGTTGTTCTGTAGCTTTATCAGTGTTGGATCTGCATAAACGTACCGTTTGCTACGTTAGAAGCACAAAGTCTTCTTAGACGCAACAATTCTTCGAACATCATGAACGATTACAAGCACAAAGTCTTGTAGATCATCCAACAAAAGTGTCAAATAGCACGAACGATTACAAGCACAAAGTCTTGTAGATCCTTCGACAAGAGTATCCAAGAGTATGAATAATTACAAGCACAAAGTCTTGTAGATCACTCAACCAGAACATGCAAGAGCATGAATGATTACAAGCACAAAGTCTTGTAGATCATTCAACCAATGATAAATAGAAATAACAATGCAATCTAAATAACAAATGTAACACAAAGTTTACATCAACTACTTAGAGTCTTTCAGATTCCTCGAACTAATCACTGCCAAATCAAATCAACTTACAAAAGTATCGAATCCAACGCAAAGTTTGGCTTGCAATCCTTTTCTTTATTGATTGAATCTCATTCACAAAGTATGAACGCAAAGTTTCACAAGTTTGCTTACAAAAGGGCAGCACTTCGTTGCAAAAGGCTAAAAGATATGTTACAATGAAAATCCCTCACAATATATAGGAAGAGGGATGAGCAAAATAAGGAAAGAGATTGAGAAAATTAAGGAAAGTTAGGTGAGCGATTTTTGGAGATCTCACCTAACTTTGACCAAAGTCAAAGTGTAATTTGTTTTCAAAATATTACATCTTTGGACTTGGTGTAATTACAATTTACAAAATGACATTCAAAAATGTCGAGAAATATTTACAAGATGCATAATGGGATGCACCGGAAATGTCTAACACTGGAGAATAGGGGGCTGCTTCACGTTTCTTTGCATTGGGCGCGGAAGTCTTCAAATTTCCTCCTAGTCTCACCTTTTTGAACTTCTCATGCGGACCCAGCGGTGTAATCCCATAATGGTGTGGATTCATTGTCCGATCTCACTGAGATGGAGTGAACATCTGCACTGTCAAGATCGTCTTGGGTTGTCCAATGTGAGCAGCAGCATACAAATGATGTTGATGAAGCTTCGAGAAGTCACGGTATCAATCAAATTCATGATGGCTTCTTTGAAGATCGAGGGGATATTTACGGCGGTAGGAAGATCTGATTGTCCTCGAAGTTGACGAGGCAACTCTCGATACTTTTGTCAGAATGTTGCGATACTTTCGTCGACATCTTCTGTACTTAGTGAAAGGTCTTCAATGAGAATTGAACCACTTGGATCTGTGTTTGAATTGATTCTTTTTACCTCTACAAACTTTTCTTTGTGGGAATTACCCAACCTCACCAATTCCGGGCTTTACCTGTTTCATTTTCGACCATGACAACAGGCATTTTTCCATGTCTCTGCGCTCCTGGGAAAGTACGCCCTTTTCTTTGTCAAGCTCTGTGGTGAGCTTGGCCAACATGGTGGTTTTCTCATCCGCAGCAAAAATTATCTGAGATCCGTGTTCAATGATCTTTTCAACAAAGTCATACAACACTCTGCCTTTGGAGGCGAATTTCTCAACTTTCTTGACAGCTGGGTCTTCAATACTTACCACTGTCAGCGGTTGTGCATTGCTTGGAGAACCGGAAAGTCTCTTTACAACAGTGGCATAATGCTTTGCCCTCTGTTTGTACATGTTATGAGATTGCTCAACTTTGTCCAGCCTTCCTGCCAAGATATCCAAAGTGACTTGCGCATCGGCTTTTGCACTTTCGTTGGTAACCTTGCCAAGCTGGACCTTTGATGCATGTAGTCATATATTGACATCACCTTCTTGATTAGTTGTTATGGCAATTTCAAGCATAGCAGCGATTTATCAACATTGACCTGGTATACTTTTGCGCTCTTCTTTAGCCTTTGGAAGAGCCTCTCGAGTCAGTTCTCTGGAGAGAAATCATTTGCTTTTTATGCTTGACACTTGAGATATTAGCAAAGGAGGAAGAAAGAAATGTAGACTTACAGTTCTTTGTCAAGTCCCGTTACATGAAATTGCCACCTCTGAAGTTATTGGCTCACATCCCCGGGCATCACTAATGGTAAAGTGACGGTGGAGGAGAAGTGTTTGTCATCATTGCTCCTGTAGTTTGCACACTGAGCTGATCATGCATTGACTCATTCATGAAACGATTGAATTCATTCTCAAAAGTGATATCATATGTTGGTGAAGACAGGCTAGGAATGGACGATGGAGGACTCGACAGTATATCAACCGTATGAATGCTTGTAGTACGTGGGTATCAGGGTTGATCTTTGAGATGAGGATATCTCGGTACGGGAATGCTTTCGTCAGTAGGAATAGGTAATGAGGGCAGGAAGTGGAAAATTCCTTACGACTCAAAAGGGGTATGAGGAGCGTTTGAAGTCACGGGCGATGATGTTCTGTGAATTTCCTCAACTACGTTCTCGGGAGGAGAAGTAGTTATTTCTTCATCATGCTCGGGTTCCTGTTGATCACCCTCTTGCCTCTCCGATTCTGGTTCACCTTCGAAGTCACCTTCAGATCCTTCTTCAGAATCTTCATCAGACTCTTGCCCGCTTTCAGAAACCTCTTTGGCATCGGAGTCTGCTTCTGCTGAATCTTCATCTTCAGCGGATTGGTCGCTTGAAGTATCTTCTTCATCGGAATCTATCTCCTTTGAGATGGGCTTTTTACCCTTAGAGCGAGATGGGTGAGATTCCATCATTTCTGTCTCTTGGACAGCCTGGGTATCTTTCTTACCAACAGTGAACTTAATCCTAGGGCCTCTCCGCGAAGAAGTGGGAACGGCCGCTGACTTGTTTTTGTCGCGAAGTTCTTGTTGTTGGCGTGCTTCTGCCTCGGACTCTTCTCCTTCTGAGTCTGTCCTGAAACTTTTCATTGCATAACCATGTTTGTGTAACCATTCTTCTGTATTGGCTAGGATTGGTCTCAGCCTTTCTCTCATGCTGGTGACCCCTTTCCTAGACCACTGTATTGCAGGTAACGGCCTCTTAGCAACGCCTTGTTCATCATAGACAGCGTTCATGATATCACCTGGATCCTCAAAATCCTCTGGTAGGTCAGCGATACCAAGATCTCGGATTTGTTGGTACATCAATCTCGTAGTGCATCTTTGAATGGCTGGCTATCTCTACAATCGCGGATGTCTTTCAAAGCCAGGCACATGTTGGTGACCCTTTTGCAACTTCTTTCTGACATCTCGGTAGTCAAAATCAAACCTATACATGTAGGTTTTGATGGTCATGATCTGCATCTCAGCATAGACAGACTTAGCCTTTTGTGCAGTCCGGATAGTATATCTGCCGATGGTCAGTGGGAACTTGAATCCACGCTTGTGGTTGCTTCTTCGTTCTTTCTGCACTGACATCAGCTGTCTGCATGTTTCCATGAGAACCCACTTATCAGAAGGATAACGTGGTAGCATGTAGGGACAACCGGTGTAACAACCTACTCTCAAGTAAGTAAACGTTGGGAATTGAAGAAAAATACATCCAACTTTACTTACCACCTTATAAGCCTCATTAGACACTCTTCTTCTTTCCAAGGATGGATCAAAGTTGAAGAGTAAGGGCGCAAAGAAAGCATCAGTGACCCGTCTGAAATGATGAAAGCTTTCCTTTAGCTCCAACTGATAGAAATATCTGTACACAGGCACCATCATCTGATTCCCCTTTGTAGATAGACCTGGGAATTGCCTCATCCGCAATTTCTTCTGCGTGCACGAGTAAGAAGTCATGTAAGAACTTCAATGTAGAGAGCATTGATCAATTGTTCTATGCATCACAAATATGGTTTTGTTTTGGTCATGTATGATGGATCCTGGAATGCATGGACGGACGGATGGTACTCACTCTGCTCGAGCGTGATCATATCCTTAGCGTCATCTTTGAAGTCACTTCTCAGGAGTCCTTTCGGACATCTGGAAACAGACGATCTAGGCTTTTTGAGCCATTGAGTATTTATCAACTGTTTGGCTTTATTAGGATCAGCATCGAAAATCTCCTGTGCTTTTGATATAGAAATGTCAATATATTTGTCCATGTGAGGAACCTTGAAGACGATGTCAAAGAAATCGGTGGTCTTAAATCTGTGCTGGAAGGTGGATGCTAGCGGGACGGCTTTGTTCGGCTGAGTGTTGCGCCGGTGCCGTGATGAGATTCTTTGTGTACTATTGCCCTCATTGAATCAGGAAGAGGCTTCGTCTCTGTCAACTTTGCAAAGTCAACTAAATCTTGATGGCCAACTTCTGTATCCTTTATTTCTTCAACTTTCGAAAGTACCATAGTTGGCGGATAGACGCCTTGATATTTGTACTTCATCTTGCTTTTTGCTTTCGAAGAAGAAGGAGGTTTCATTGCAGTCATCAAAAGAAACTGGAACACTGAGCACTCTTAACTGGACGATCTCTGAGAGTACACTGCAATCCGTCTAGCCAGAACAAACACCAATTTGTTAGGAAACATGGGAAAGCGTGAAACGAGCACGAGGGTGGAAAAGCATAGAGATGATGGCGAGGCACGCAAAACGATGCACGAATGTAGAAAAATGGAGCTCAAGGATGCACTGGTAAAAAATGGGGTGCATTTGGAAAGGTCTGGAAAAAGCCAGAAAAAAGTGTAAGGGCGCTAAAATTCAGCGCCCTTACATTCTGAGAAATTGCTTTTGGTGTAAGGGCGCTAAATTTTAGCGCCCTTACACTTTTTAGTGTTAGGCAATTTTCTGACATTCTTCTGATGTCATGGCGCTAAAATTCAGCGCTTTAGCTTTTTGTGAAAGATGATTTTGATGCAAGGGCACTAAATTTTAGCGCCCTTACATCTTACAGTGTTAGGTAATTTTGGTGAACCTTCAAAATGTCATGGCGCGGAAATTCAGCGCTTTAGCAAGTTTGGTAATTTTTAAAGATGCAAATGCAATGAGGAATGGCGAAGGCGCTTGAGCTTTAGCAGAGGTCGATGCTTGGTCAACTTCTTTCTGTCATTCGAAACCATCTCCATTCTATTACATTTACATTCTCAAGTCAAAGGAATTCTTTTTCACAATGGCGAATCTTTCCCATGTTTGCCAAAACGAATGAAGAACTTCTAACAAAGATACCTCAACACAAGCATGGCGTGTGGATAGAAATGCTCAAGTGATATTGTGCGCAGAGAAGAAAGGTAGGAAGAAACGCGAATGGGAGACAAGGGCAGAAACGCAAATGACTAAGGTAAGTGAATAGAAAGAAACGCAGGAATGGAGAACACTTACGCATTTGGGTAGCAAAGGATTGAATGCGTAGGGTTAGAGAATAGAAAAGAAAAGAAGGAATGAGCATCAAAATGAACACGCATAGAGGAGAAAGACGTATTCAAAACCATGAATGAAGGTTCCATTGCATAAAGGGAAGGAAAACGCGAATGGAGGAGGACGCGAAAAGAGAGAACAAAAAACGAATGAAAATAAAAACGTGAATGAAGAAACCAAAACGCGTATGAACAAAGATCATATACAAATGACAATACAAAGCCGAAATGAAAGTCTTACCAGGGGAAAACGCGAAGCTTGTTGAAGATAGGAATGGCGAATCTCCAAAAAACGTGATTTTGCAGATGAAAGGCAAACGCACAGCAAGAGGAGATGCAAAAGAAATAAAACATAAACAACAAAAGTGGCGAATTCATTCACTTAACTTTACAAATGAAAATTAAAAACCTAACTCAAGTCGTGCAATAAATTTAGGCACGAAAAGTGGCACGATTGACGAAAAATGCGAAATTGTGAAGAAACGTGCCAGAGGAATGAAAAAAGTTTAAGTGTTGAGAAAAAATGTAATGGCGCTAAAATTTAGCGCTCTTGCATTTTTTAGAATTTTCACTTCATGCAGGGGCGCTAAATTTTAGCGCCCTTACATTTCCAGACTTAGCCAAATTTTGGATTTTCCCTGCAGGGGCGCACTTTTTGAGTGCTACTGCATCTTCCGTAATTTGCAAAGTATTAACAGTGAAAAGTCGCGAAAGATCTCGTTTCGAAGGTCTTTGCGAGAAGAACAAGGTGGAATGCTCGAATTGACTATT
>VDFB02020769.1:0-46619 GCA_007258455.2 Sequoia sempervirens
TTTCAATCATACTAATTCAGATAAAAGATCATCCAAAATGAACATGTCAAATGTTAGCTAAAACTCATCACAAACTGTTCGGAAAGTTACCTTGGAAAAACTGTTTTAGCGCATATAGGGTATATTCTAGCACATATGAGGTCTGTTCTAGTGCATTCACTGGTTAATTCAGCATTTTTAGGGTCTATTTTAGAGCATTAAGTCTTTTGGCGCATATGTTGGCTATTCTAAAAACAAACTTTTTGGTCACTGTCACAACATTTTTCCTACAGCGCATATAGGATACAGAGTAGCACATCTGGGACATATTGTAGTGCATTTGACCATTTCTTTGCTGCATATCCCTATTTCTGAAGCACATATAGGGGACAAAATAGCGCATCTGTCACTTTTCCCGAATCATTGTTTTTGACAGATTCGAGTTTATAGCATTTTTGGTCTAGTAACATATCAACATTTTCTCTCATGCTTAGGGAGTGGAAATCTACCAAGTTTGTCAAGAAGTCAATTTCCAATAGAATCAAGAAACCTCTAGGTTACAAGAAAACCTTACAACGAAGGAAGTTTTTATACAAAAGTCAAAACGTCTTGCTCCATTATCGCAAATTTCTCCATAGATACCAAGATTTTGTTAGGGGATTTACTGACGAATACATTGTAGACCCTCTAGATTCACGAGCCTATTTTCAAAGAAGAGCCCTCTCATAACAACACAATCACAATCAACCTCTTGATTTCAACTATATACCACAACCTTCTATCGAATATTCGACACATCCTAGTCAAATACTTCAGTAAGTTGAAATAGGCTATTTGATATACCGATCATTCTTTGAAAACAAGGATCAAATCTTACAAGTGCACCTTTCATCATAAACTTCTGAATTCTTGGTTCAACTTCTCCCAATAGGATTTTGACATCCTTTATCATTGGAAGCCACAACCACGAATTAGGAACATAGTTTTGGTCATATCATAATATTTTAAATCTTATCAGATTAAAACATCATCATTGGTTGCACTCATCAAACTATGATCTAAGTTTAGAAGAACATCTTGAAATCATATGCCTATTTTTACAAGATCACAATATAATAAACTAAAGGAAGATATTCAACAAGAAGATCATACCTCAAGAACTCAAGAAAAAGGTGAAAATAGTGATCCTCTTTATAGTGTGAGTTGAAATCCCCTTTTTGAAGACAACATGGCCGAAGGAGAAAATAATTTGTTTACTTCCGACAGAGATCTGAGAAAAACCCTTGAGGATAGTGATGATGAACAAGAAGAAGAGCGTCACCTTAGAGAAGCCGAACAAGATCCTAAATTTCTCAGAGCTGTAGAAAAGATCTTAGCACATGACAAACAAAAATATTTCCTATATCTGGCTGACAAAGGAGCTAAATTGCCTCAAGATTTTGATACTAAGAACATAAAGAGTAATCCTGATGAAATACCCTTATCTGATCTTAGTGCCTTGACTCAACAAGTTAAAACACTACAAGGACAAATTAAAGATCTACAAGGGGGAACCACAACAAAGACATACACTCTTGATGATATCTGTCCATATTCCTTTGACCGACGTCTCAACATGATTCCATTTCCTAAACATTGTAAGATCCCAAAGTTTATCGTTATAACGAGAAATCGGATCCAATTGACCATATTAGGGACTTCTGAAACATGACTAGAGTTTGCTCATGAGGATACATACTTAATGCACTTGTTTCCTAGAAGTCTTGGAGGCCAATCTATGGAATGGTTATCAAAAATCACACCGCCTATCAAAACATTTGAGGAATTAATCAACGAGTTCATATCACAATATTCCTATAACATACAACACCAAATAACCATGATTGATCTATGCAAGGCTAAGCAAAAGGTGAACCATTCATCACATTTCTTCAAAGATGGAGAAGATTGTTCGCTAGATATCCACGAAATGTTCCTGAAAAGGAAAAGATCAGTACCTTCATAAACAACTTGGATCAAGAGATGAGTTATCATCTAAATCTTCATTGTCCTCCCTCTTTTCAGAAAATGATTGAAAATGCAATCATAATTGAAAGTGCATTAGTCCAGAGGGGAATAATCAAAATTGATAGAGACAATCCTAGCTCCTCAAATCACCACAATGACAAATCTAAGTTTTGGACTCACAACAAAAACGTGGTGAATGATGGTGTGGTAGATGCACATCATGTCTCACCTAAGCCAGTTGTTCTTAGTTTTCCTCGCAACAACTATAACAATGTCAACTCAGTCAAAAATTAGGGAAATGATCCTCCTCTTCCGAGGAATAACCAAAATCCAACTTTTGCTCCAAATCAAGGTAATACCAACAATCAAGGGTATCATGGAAACAACAATAACAATGCCTTAGGGAATACATCAAACATGAATCCACATCGATCTTCATTTTTCTCCAATAGAAGAACTTTTACTCCATTGGGGCAATCTTTGGAATCCGCCCTTAAAGACTTGATGGCAAAGAACATAATTACCCTACCGCCTCAACGTAACTTTGAACCCAGTGTGAAGCCGACATCATGGAATGACACATACTATTGTGATTATCATCGATGTAAGGGCCATCGAACGAATAATTGTCAAGCCTTGAAGAATGTAATCCAAAACTTGATAGAAAATGACACCATTAAGGTAGAAGGACACCAACAATCGAAAAAAGACCACCAAGCATTTCAAAACCCTTTTCCCAACTATCAAAAGGGTGAGTCTTCTGGGAAAAATGTGAATCATATCGATGAGCATATAATCAATCATATCTACACTGGTGACAAGCAGGTTAATGTTATAAAAGTCAAAGAGAAAACGAAATATGGAGAAGTTAACGTAACAACAAGGGCACAAGCTAAAGTTATCTTAAAAGGTGCTCCTTCAAAATCCATTGTGCCCCCACCTCAACATTGATATGATCTAATCAATCAACTTGGAAAAACTTCTACTCAGATCTCTATTTTAGAACTTCTGAAGATTTCTCTATCACATAAGGAAATTTTAGACAAAGCCCTCATTGAAACAACTGTATCCAATGATCTAAATGTGGATCGATTTCAAGCCATGGTGGGACACTTTTCCTCACCCACATTCCTTTCATTCTCCGAAAAAGATGATGTTTCCATGACACATCCTCATAATTCATCATTATACTTAGAAGTCATGGTACACAAGTTTCGTGTCAGACGAGTTCTAATAGATAGAGATGCTAGTTTGAACATATGTACCATGAAGTTGGTTAAGGCTTTAGGATTTTCTGAGGACTTCATTGATCCCAGAAGAAAGATTACTATTAAGCCTATGATGATGAGGAAAGAGCGTCCAAAGGTTTAATCATGCTACCAGTCAGAGTGGGACCTGTTATCAAAAATAATTTTTGTCAAGTATTAGATCGTGATCTTGCATACATCTTGTTGGGTCGTCCTTGGATCCACGAAATGAAAGCTGTCCCCTCCACATATCATCAATGTCTTAAGTTTCCTTATGACGGAGAAGAGATCACAATAACAGTTGACAATTCAAAAAGTCAAACTTGTGCCAACATCAAAGCTAGTCAAGATATTTTGGTTCCCAATAATCAAGAAGCTCCTGCTAATACCTTTTTAAAAAATGATACGCAAATCAGTCAATTAACCAAAAGCTTTGACAAGCAATTACGGTTCAAGGACAATGGAGTAGGGGAATACTCTCTATGTCTTGCTAATCTACCTACATTGCCTCGGTCACATGGGCAACCTTCTATCACACAACAACAAATATATGTAGCATCAACATCAACGCAACCACCAACATGGCCAAATACAAAGTTTAATGGACATTTTATCAAAGAAAAATTCCCCATGGACAATCCTGAGGATAGAGATATTCTAAGTTGGATCTATAAAGATGAAGATGAAATAATTCTCAATATCAAGTTACCAACTGATAAATATGGTAAGGGATATTCAATCATGCAAAAGATGGGCTATGATGGTAATGGTCCTATCAGAAAGAGAAAAGGAGTAGTTGAGCCTATTGACCGTCCTGAACTTGCTGCAAAAGATAAAATAGGACTAGGCTATGATACTAGCTCGAAAGAAACAACATCCAAACAATTGAATGATACTGTACTCACATTGCAAGAAAGTTTTGATCCAAGGGAAGCATGCTTGACAACAATTCAAAATTTCATTGATAATAACTCTGACATAGACTCTGGAGAATACGAATGGGATACCATCCATAATGATGAATTCTGGAGGGACAAACAGGTTGATGTGATACACAAGTATACACCTACTCTAATAAAAGGATAAGGTTCAAGGACCCAACCACAAGAATATGAACTACAAGGCAACTATTATTCTAGTGATACTGAGTCAGATTTAAATGAACAAGACTATCACGATAACAATACCATCATTGACCTACCTCATCCCTCGGATCCTACAGAAACCTCAGTTATGACCATGACCATAGCTGATTTCTCACAGCTCAATGACCCGCTACCACTAATACATCCCGATCTCATTGATTGGGATCTATCTGAACCTCTTGATATACCTATGTTTCCAATCGACAAATCTATCGTAAACTTCATTTCCAAAGATGATGTAAATGATCGTTCCACTGGAAATTTTCGGCATAAGATCCTTAGTTAGGAGAGTGTCAAGTTTCCTAGCTGCAAAAAAAAAAAAAGATCTAATGGTGAAAACCAGAATCTGGCAGTATTAGATCAAACAAAAGATAAAACAAAGAGCGTATTAGATGGTGAAAACCTTTTTAAGGCACCAGATGACGGGATGCTTGACACTCTCCTGGAGCACTATCATGAGTGATCGCCTATCTTGATTGAGCCTACAAAAGCAGTTAATCTTGAAACTATAGAGAAACCGAGGATTCTACAGTTAGCTACATCAATGAAAGATAAAGAAGTACCTGAGTTCATGGAATTTCTTAGAGCAAATCAAGTCAACTTTTCCTGGTCTTATGTAGACATGCTAGGTCTTGATCCCGATCTTGTAATGCATCACTTGTCCATTAAACTAGGAGTAAAGCCTGTGAAACAAAAACTTAGAAAGATGCATCCTCATGTGGCACTACTAGTTAAAGAAGAACTTAAGAAACTCCTCGATGTGGGATTTATATAAGATCAATTGACTATGTAGAATGGACCTCCAGCATAGTTCAACGTATCGAGCTTAACAAAAGTGTTGAAGTAAGCACAAATTTTAGAGATCTTAATAAGGCATGTCTTAAGGATGACTTCCCTCTTCCAAGCATTGATACCATAGTGGATATGACGGCTCGCCATTCCATGTATTCACTAATGGAGGTTTTTCTGGTTATAACCAAATCAAGATTGCACCTGAAGACTAGGACAAAACAAATTTCACATGTCCATGGGGGCTTACTTGTTGGAGCGATATGCCATTAGGTTTAAAAGAATGTTGGGGCTACATATCAAAGAGCTATGACTATAATTTTTCATGACATTGTGCACACATTCATGGAAGATTATGTCGATGACATACTGGAAAAATCATACACCAGAGAAGGACATCTCGAGATATTATCCAAAATATTTGGAAGATTGGGAAAGTTCAAAGTTTGCCTCAACCCTAAGAAATGTGTTTTTGGAGTCACATTTGGAAAAATATTGGGATACATAGTTTCAACAAAAGGAATTGAAGTAGATCGGCCAAGGTACAAGCAATCATGGAAATGCCTCCACCAAGAATGATGGAGTTGAGATCACTAGGGCGACTCCAATCTATCTGAAGATTCATTACACAACTAGCGGATAATTGTCTACCTTTCACACATCTACTACATAAGAATGTTCGCTTTCAAAATGGGATGATAAGTGTGAAATGGCCTTTCAACAAATCAAGTGAGTATAATGAACCACGGTTCTAGTACCACCAAATCTAGACAAACCACTCATCTTATACATTGTTGCAACAGAGACGTCTTTGGGGGCGTTGTTAGCACAAGAAGACTCTATAGGAAAAGAACATGCAATCTATTATATCATCCGAACATTAACAGGTCATGAACTCAACTACACTTTCATCGAGAAGGCTTGCCTAGCAGTGGTCTTTGCTTCGCAAAATTTTTGACACTACATGTTAACTCATACAATCAATCTTGTTGCAAAGATTGATCCACTCAAATATATGTTAAGCAAGGCCACGTTGACAGGAATATTAGCAAAATGGGTCATGATCTTGAGCGAGTTTGATATTCATTATATTGATCACAAAGCAATCAAAGGACAAGTTATTGCTGACCAACTAGCTAAAGCACCCCTACAAGTAGAGCATCCCATGCACATTGAATTTCTAGATGCTGATGTCTTCACGAAAGAATCAAAGCAACCTTGGTCATTATATTTTGATGGCTCATTTACTCAACATTGATCAGGGGCGGGCATTCTCTTTGTCACCCCCCAAGGACATACCATTCCTTGGTCATATCGGCTAATGTTTCCATGTACTAATAACATAGTCGAATATGAAGCTTTAATCATTGGACTCAAAATAGCATTGGAATGGAGAATCACAGAATTGCAAGTTTATGGTGACTCACAGTTAGTCATTAACCAAATCAATGATGACTATCAGACCAAAGATGACAAATTGTTGCCATATAAGAAAATGGTTGGCGATTTCCAAAAGTACTTTGTAGACATCAAGTTCGCTGGAAATTCAAGGAGGCTTGATAACAAGGCGGTGGCCTATGGCCATAATAAACTTCATTATTTACAACTCCCGAAACTTCGAGGCTCTCACAGTTTACGGTGGAACAATCATTTATGCTGTCTATGACACACACGAAAGCCAAATCATTTGCCACTTAGTAGGATCTGGTCCGCAGCCGTATGGAAAAATTTATACCTACCTAAAAGACGACATCTTACCACTTGACTTATCCCATAACCAAAAGTGCAACTTTATCCGCCAATCCTTTAGCTATACCCTTATCACTAACACTCTTTATTGCCACAGTCTTGATGGTACTTTACTTCGATGCCTTGAATGTGACGAATCCGAAAAGGCTTTACAAGAAGTTCATGGTGGTATTTGTGGTACTCATTCAAGTGGACTAACCTTATCCAAGAAATTTATTAGAATGGGTTACTACTGGCCTACAATGGAGAGGGAATCATTCACTTTTGTAATGAAGTGCTCTAAATGTTAGATACATGGAAATCTCATTCATGCACCAGCACAGGAACTACAACCGTTCGTACCAACCTGGCCATTCTCTCAATGGGGGTTGGATTTAGTTGGCAAGATTCATCCTTCATCCTCGAACGGACACAAGTTCATCATCCAGTATTTACCAAGTGGATTGGTAATCCCTCTCACTAGGTCAACTTTGGGGAAACAAATATCATCATTCATACTCAACTATCTCATTTGTCGATATGGCATTCCCAATTCCATCATCACAGATAATGGACAGCCATTCAAGAATCAGGATGTTGAAAAACTTTGTGAGAGATTCCATATTCAACCGCAGTCTTTCGACACCTTATTGATCCGAGGAATGGTAAGTAAGAGGCCTCAAATAAAACAATATTGAAAATTTTGAAGAAGACTATGAATGATCTTGGAAATATGGCACATTCAGCTAATCCGCATTATCGCCTACCCGAACTTAGTATTTGAATGCCAAGAGGGGCAACACGGTTTCTCTTGTCTATGGGCAAGCCATTTGCCACTAGAGTTGAGATCCCATCATAAGAAGTATCACTAAAAGGTCAAATAAAAAATGATGAATCTGAGAGTTTCATTGCAAGAGCGGAACTTCTTGATGAAAGAGACAACGAGCAACTAATCATTTGAAAGCATATCAACAAATGATGTCTTGCAGCTATAATCACAGAGTCAAACCACAAAAATTTTAGGTTGGTGATCTTGTTCTAAAAGAAAACCCACACAATCAACAAGATAGAGAAAAGAAAGGAAAGTTTGAACCAAATTGGTTGGATCCTTATGTGGTCATAGCAGTATATGGTTCAGGAGCATACAAGTTGTCAATGCTAGAAGGGGACCTGTTTGACGAACCCATCAACAATATGCACCTAAAAAATTATTATGTCTAAAGCAGTTATCATCATCCATAAAAGTCTTGAAAAAATACAAAAACATTAGATAAAGTCCTAAAGAAATAAAAAAAAATCAGAAAAAGTCTTGAAGAAATACAAAAAGCAGCATAAAACATCTTGAAGAAATACAAAAAACATCGAGAAAAGTCTTGAAAAACATACAAAACATCAGAAAGGTCCTGAAAAAATGGTTAGCTTGGTGAAAACACGGCAAAAAGGCATCTCGATAAGGCAAATAAAGATAAAAATTAGAACAATGCAATAAATAAATACAAATAGTGAAAATCTGGCAAACAAACGCTATTTGTAGCTCTCCATCTATTAGTTCATGTTTTGCACTTAGCTTTTCAACCTTCGTTTTGCACATCTTTCCATCATTTTAGGGTTGTACCCACATCATGTTACCACCATTTTCCTAGAGAGATAATGTCTTACCATGGCTTAACCATTGTACATATTCATTTCAACAAGTTGTGTCAAATACTGGGGGAAAATGTTGACATACTCTAGGTCAATCAACTTTCAGGTTCTACCAAAATAGCTCAACAACAATATAGAACCCAATCATGCAAACAAACAATCAAATCACATGAACAACTATCCAACCATTGATCCATATCACAATAGTTTTCTAGCAAAATACCATGTCATGACTCATATCTGAATGATCTAAAAATCTGAATAATGATTGGAATGTCAGTTTTACATTTTAAACAATGGTTGTTTGATTTTTCAATATCACCTCTTTGGAGCACACTCAATGATGTACTGAACTAGAGTGGCAAGGAAGGAGGACGATTTTTCTTTGTCTACTGTCTTGAGGTTAACTATCAATTTGGTGCAAATATGTCGCGAGACATGATTTCCAAAGTATATCATTGATGGTAGTTCCACATTTGCATCAGAAAGTGGTTAGTCTTTGTTTGTTTATGCAAGAAATGCTCAGGTCGTCTCGGTTCAATTATACCTCGATGCTTGTGTTCGCTTGCTATATCAAAAATCATGAAAGTTGTACTGAGGTCATCATTGGTGCTAATTTCCCCTCTGATGCTTGTACATACTTTCAACATTTTATAAGGCTCTATGATGATTCAAGGAAGCTACCAGAAGGCTCAACAAATGGTTGATTTTATTTAGTTGCCTTTCATTTAGATCAATGTATATATCTGCATATTGGATTCACATTAGAGTTTTTTTATTTTTATTTAAAAAAAAAATCTAAATAGATAAATCAATGGTCGTCATGTCTCTTTGGACTATTTGTGGAGGACATTTGGACATTTGTTTCATCTTCATTTCATTATTATTTCATCTAGGTCTTGTGCATATCATATAGTTTAGCATTTATCATTTAGATCCTTTCTCATTTATTTTGCATTATCATTTCATATTTCATATCATTTCATTGCATATCGCGAGACATTCTCATTTTTATCATCTTTGTTTTATTCTCATATCATTTCGATCCTTTATCATTTCGTGTCATTCATTTATTCCTTAGGAATTTTCATATCACTTTCATTATCATCTTATCCATCATTTTTGGCATCCATGTCATTTTCATAGTTGTCTTCCATTTACCATCTTCATTTCATTGCCATCTTATCATATTGAAAAAGTTCATATCATTGTATATCATTATATCATATCATTTCATTTCATAAACTCATTTTACTTGCATTTCATTTCATCATCACATATCATTACATTTTATATCATATCATTATTTAATCATTTTCATATTCATCATATCATTTTATCATCATTATCATTTTCATATCCTTATTATTTATATAATTATCATTTATCATTTATCATCTTATTTCATTACATTACATTTACACTTTTATCCCATCTCATTCTATTTCATTTTAATATCTCATCATTCATTTTACATTCATTACATTTCATATCATTTATTATCATCTTATCATATATTTCATCATTATTGATCCTTTCATATCATTTATCATTTACATCTTTTATCATTTCTCATTTTCCATATTATTTCATTTGTCATTTTTCATACAAAATTGGATTCATATCACATATCATACAACAAATTCATGTTGCATTTCATAAACACAACATCCATTATATCATCATTTATGGCATTTGAAAAATCAAAACACAAAAATATCTCATACAAAACATTACATTTCCACATCATTAGAAAGACATAGATCATTTCAACACATGGCATTTTTGTCATCATCATCCACCTACATGATATCATTAGTACGCATCATATTTCATCATCATCATATCATCATCAAATCATCCTGCAAATCATGTTATTCAGTACATCATCAAAACTACATATCAATATCCATATCACATAATAAGGAAATAAATGCATATCCATCTCATGTCATCATATCAAATGAAACACATTAGCCAAACTCATAGCCACTGCATATCATCACTCATCAAAAATACATACAAATGTCCAAAAGTGTAGTGAAATTAAAAAGTCTAGACAGATATATGAGATATGATCAAAATCAATATACATGCTCTAAGAATCTGATATATATCAAATAATCCTATATCAATCAATCAAGGTTGGCTGGTGGAACCCCCTGATGGAGCTAGTCTTGAGGATGGTGGCCTGCCACTAGTCCCTGCGTCTGGATCCCATCGAGGCCTGGTAATCCCCAAGCTTTGTGTAGCTGTCTGTGTCCTACTCCTACTCCTACTGTGGGATCATGGGAAAGGCTCTTTGCGCTCAGGAGGACACAACTCCTCATATCAGACTTGATAGTACTCACCCTCTCTAGCCATCTCAAAGCCCTTTGCAATGGCCTCTCATAACAATGCACTCTCCATAGTTCCCATGAGTCTCTGTGCAACACCCTTTGCCTCTAATGCCCTTCATCTAAATGCATCCCTCTATGCAATCAATTGGACTACCTGTAGGTTTGGGGAAGGAGGATGTGCCTATGCCTGTGGCTATGCTTGTGCATGTGCCTATGACTGTGCCAGTTGTGCCTATAACTGCACTACCATACTCTGTGCCTGAGCCAACTGACTCTACAACTGCATCTGTTGTCCTTGCAGTGTCTGTATCTAGGCCTATAAAGTATCTATTTGTGCCTGCTGGTATGTCGAAGTGACCCTAATCACTGTCTGACATCCAATCAAATTCCTCGGCCTCTGCATGATCTGAACACTACCCAATAAGTCTAGCCTTGGTCTCACTGGCCTCTGCTCCCCACCTCTACCCTCATCTCTTATGTCATCTCCATCACCCCCATATGAGCTCTCCTCCTCTCCACTCTCCTCATCCTCTCGCCCAACCGTTGCCTACTCACCACCTGCCACATCCTCTTGTCTCCCTACCCTTGGTTGCGGTACCACCAAAATGGGTGTTGGCTCATCAGGACATGTAAACCATGGGAATGGATGTGTATGATAATAAACTGAGTACTCGTCGGACATACCAACATCAACAATATCTCACCTATCATCCCATACCTTGGGCGCTAAAGACATATAATTTGTGTATGCTATCTGATATGAAATACCAGCCCCCCATCTTGCCTCATCCTTGCTCCATGCATAGTGAGCAACACCTTGAGGCATCCCCTATGTAAATATGAACTGTCGCTACACCCGTAATGCCAAGAATCTCTCTATGATGAATGGGGTCCTCCCTACCAAAAATTAGGGTATCCCTACAAATGACATCTCTAAATGATCTATATCACCTAGCTCACAATCTATGTATGGCCGCCATATAACTACATCCATACCATTGAGACACTGTCTCCACTAATCCAACTTGCCCAACTTAGGCTGGACAAGGAACATAGAATATGCATACACATATGATCTACCTAGTGGCCTCACTCTGGGAAAAGATGGTCTCATCACAACAATATGCTCCCATGCCCAGATCTGGAGCAGTGTAACACCACATGATATACTAGATGAACCTCTGCAAACTACCTGATGTAAGTCATGATATAGGTGAGCCAACATGCAGCTCCCCTAGGCATATCTTCGTGGTTGTACTAGCATCTACTCAAGGATCCTCCCCCATTCCACTGATAGTCCCTTTGACCGAAGATCCAAACAAAGGAGACCTCTAATAAATGTACCCAAAACTGCAGGTAAGGCCGAATACCCCCTGAAGTCAACCAATGACACCTAGTACCCTGCTATATGCGCATTTCCATATACTCTCCTCAATGCATCTATCCCACCTAGCTCCTTGTGATCATAGAACACAAGGGCGCCTACCACTAGAATACCCAATATCCTATAAACATCCTTAGGAGTCACAGTCAACTCACCCATTGGAAAATGAAAGGTGTTATGCTTCGAATGCCACCTCTCTACCAACGTGGTCAACAGTCCCCTGTTGACCTGAATTGGAGGCATGGACAACAACGATCCCAATCCACATGCCACTATCAACTCTATATCATTTGGTGTCAACTCTGGTATCTGATCCCACCCCACAAAGTGACGCTCCCTAATTTGGAGGTTTTTTGAAAACCTTCTATTTTCAGTTATCACAAGGACAATCAATCAACATCCTATCAATGATT
The DNA here is from genome assembly GCA_007258455.2 of Sequoia sempervirens. Taxonomy (NCBI): domain Eukaryota; kingdom Viridiplantae; phylum Streptophyta; class Pinopsida; order Cupressales; family Cupressaceae; genus Sequoia; species Sequoia sempervirens. The sequence goes on from VDFB02020769.1 coordinate 12,676, forward strand.
CAATCTCAATCAAGTAAATCAATCTGACTCATGTCTATCTATCAGTGACCCATATCAATCAAACCCATATCAGTAACATATACCAATCAAACCCATATCAATCAAACCCATATCAGTAACATATACCAATCATACCCATATCAGTGACACATACCAATCAGACCCATATCAAGTGTTTTATCTAGGTGACTCATATCATGCCATCAATACTCAATCTATCTATCTGAATACCACATCAATCTTCTCTATCAACAATTACTATTTTTTTATTTTTTTTTCAGGAAAGCAAATATGTTTTCAATCAATCATCTACTATTTGTTTCCTATCGTAGAAAGAAAATTTATTAGAAGTTATATCAATCACCTACTCTCTTTTTTTCGTTCAGGGGAGACAAAGTTATCAGCTATCCACTTTTTTATTTCTATTTTTGAAAACAAAGTTATCAACTCTTTATCAGATTTTCTATCCATATCAACATGATGACACACCCATTTTTATATCTATTGACCAAAGAAGCAATTAAAAACATCATCATTTTTATCAAACCGACACATTTCCTAAAAGAACTAACCTGCGTCCTCTATGCGCTAAAACCCTGTATGCACTGAAGCTTTCCCCATATGCGCTAAAACCTTGTATGCGTCGACATTTTCCCTAGATGTTCTCAAACTCAGATGTGCCATTCTATTCCCTAGATGCGCTCACTCATATCCTCTATGCGCTATTTCCCTAAAAGTGCTAAAACTCTAATTGAAAGTGTCACTTTATTCACTGGATGCGCCACAACCCTAAAAGTGCTAAACTATTTCCTATGACATCCTATAAGCGCTACTCTATCTATTGAATGTGCTAAACTGGCTTCCATGGCGACAATGTAAACAAAAATGACATCCTAAATGCGCTCAAACACCTACTCTAAGTGCTAAAACGGATTGTTTACTCCTAAATCCATGGGAAAAACATGAAAATATCAACTGAAAACAACAAATTTTGAAGCAAAATGGGTTGGATTGACTCACTGGTGGTCCATATGTAGCTGGTCTCTGGTATCGGCGGGCCCGCTCGAATCTATGTCTATGGTATGGAATCTCCATCTTGCCAAGTCACTATTAGAGCAAAAAGTTTCTAAAAGTAAAAAAGTGCAAATTATTTGTCCTTTTCTCCCCTTTTACCTTTTAAAGGTCAAACAAAGGTGGGTTTTTGTGACGTTATTTTATTTTTATCTTTTTATCTCACTTTGACCTCATTTTCAAACTGGGGCATCCTAATACATCATTTTTCGAGAGCTAAATCAATGAATTCACATCACAATCAAAATCTCATCATCACATCAAATTTTTCAAACATTCTCAATAGCTCATATCATCATCAATGATTTATCTCCTGAGGGGCCATCATTAATACTAGCAACATCTTTCAATTGGAAACATATCAGAACTAGATCAGGGGAAAAAATCAAACACAACAAATTTTGAAAGAAGGAATATTTTCTTTGAAGCAATGTGTTTCACACATCACTTCAGGGGCAAGAACCTTAATATAAAATTGGTGTATAAGTTAATATTGGCATTTAATTAAATGTTACATTATTTAATTAATTTCTTTAAAGTCTTCTACATATAATTAAATTTAATTAATTTTATTATATTGTTTATTCATTTTATTCTTCTGTCATAATTAAATAAATCAACTTTTATTTAATTATTTCATATTCATATGTCCACTTGATTAATTAAATAAATGCACTTTTTTTATTTTTAATTATCACTTTTGAATTTAATTAAGTCCTTTTGATTTAATTAAATTTAATTATTACTTTTCAAATCTTTCTTCTGGTTAATTAAATATCTTATTTAATTAATTTCATTTATGCCATTTCTTGAAGTTTAATTAAATAATTTATTTAATTAAATATCTTCCTATCTTTTCAAAATCATGAATTCAATATTTTGTTGATTGTAAATCTTCTACATTATTCTTCAAATCTGGGGCAGTACTCTATTTTTTGAAAAGTCTCCATGTCACTTACATACATGAATAATTGAATTTAATAATTCATAATTTATCTTCTTCAAAATATTTTATAATCTCACAAGATTATTTTTTACAATTCATCTTTATCATCTTATCTTACCTCTTTTATAGAAAAGAAAACAAAATCTTGCTTTCTATTTTCTTATGTTTTTCTTCACTCTCATCCATCCTCAACCATTCGATCTGCCAGGAATGTTCACAATCGTTGATCATATCAGCCAATAAGAAGCTTTTGAAAAACTCTATAAATAGCACTGCCAATCCAACCAATGGGGACAACACACAATAGATGAATTAGATATTAATTGCATTCTAGCATTCTAGCATTCTAGCATTATCATTATAGCTTTATTATTCATAGCATTATCGTAATCTTTCATTTTAGCAATCATGTTTAGCATTAGAATAATCATGTCTTAGCATAGCAATTACATGCATTCATATTCAATCTCATTCTCTAAGAGACCGTTTGTTGAGCCTAGCCAAAGATTTGAGAGCCAACTGGAACCGACAAAACACTGGAGATAGAGGACAATAGGATGACATCGATAATAGGATACTGAGTTTGCATCTCTATTATTTTAATATTCTGTTTTTGATATAATGTCTTATTGGTGTGTTTGATTCATTTGTTTTTTTTACATATTTAACACGCATTAAAAATCGATCACACAACATCGCATTGTACCTCAAGATGACAAGCTATCAAAATTGCCACTCAAATGATATGAAATCATTACAAATCTTATTTCAATTGATCACTGGATTAATATCAACCTTGATGCAACAATGTATTTTGGGATAGAATTCAAGTCCCTTAGTCCTAAAACTCATGTCAAAGGTATTGATAAACAATCTACTATGGATCTTATCAACATCCCATAGAATGATGAAGCAACAAACATGAAGATAGAGAAATCACCAGTATTCTGTCAAATCAGATCACTCACTTTTGTCAAAAAAAACTTTCTTACTGATGAGAAGATAACCACCATTGATTATTCCTAATGGCATAAAGGAGAGTTAGCATCTTGTTTATAGAACAACACATATCCTATTGCAAATAAAATATATCAAAGAATGAAGTATCAAGGAAAATTATTAGGCCTAAATGAACAAGGTATTTTGGAGCTAGTTTAATTTTTTGACAATCCTAAATATCAAAGTCTTGATATTCATCAATTAAGAAATATAATGATGTTAGCGGTACCTCCATGATACTAAGGGAAACTTCATCTAATGCACACATCAAAATAGGGGTCATGAATAGTCCCTTCAATAATTTTTTTGCCAAAACTCCTCACATCCACATCATAAACCATTATTCTCAAATCCTTCAACCCATTAATTGGGACTAGCAAAAGGAAAATCCTTATAATAAAAAAGATCAAAATCAAGTTTTTGAAGCTAATGAATCCAAAATTCAAAGTAAACACATAAAGTCAAAATGGATCCCAAAGAAAATTAGATCACATAAAGCATCTAATCCAAATCCAAATCCAATATTCAATGAAACTATGGAGCCACACCAAAAAGGTCTTCCATCAATCACTAATGTCTACCTCCTTCAAAGTAGTCTTCACTACCAACATGAAAGGTGTATAAAACTGTTGGTCCTAAACATACTCCAAATTTGACATCCACATTCCATTTTCCACCATCCCAAGTTTGGAAAATAAAAAATCCTACATCCAAACTACAATCCATGTCTCCCAACCCCCATCAAAATTAACATCTCTCCTAAAATCTAGAAATCCCACATTCACTGTGTCCTAGTAGCAACATTTTATCATAACGAATCTAATGGAACTATAATATGATGTACACATTTAGATAAGTACAACCCTAGTATCAACAAGGAACACAATAACACTCAATAAAAAATAAACTACACATCACACAAAAACATTGAACTTTCATGGTAATCGGAAGCTAAGAAAACTGCTAAATCAATTTGTTGCCTACATAACTATTGCCTAATCATTCAATCCATCATCCTAATCCATGCCTCAATGGATGTATCCTTTAGGATATAATAGGCATAATTCAATATCATCATTCTATTTTGGAAAGAGATATGATGGTTGTTGATTTATTTTATCAGTTGGTCTTTTTATTTTTTATTTATATTTTTACCTCCTAATGCTTACTTAAGACCACCTTGATCTTTCAATATCTTGGTGTGTCAAAAGGGGCATATAATGGGGCATGGTCATTTTTTCATATGTTGTGTTTGTGGGATGTTCTTGTAACATGATAAGGATTTTTTAGTAGCGAATCTTCACCAATTGGTGAATATATTGCAACCAACCGGGTGGCCAAATTGCTCGAATTTTATGAATTATTGGTCCAATGCATTTTAATTCACCATCGATTTATTTTATGAGGCATATGTAATTAATAGTTTTTCCATAACAAAATTTGTGTTTCTAATGGACTAATTAATATTTTCACTTGGAATCTCCGAAGCATGTATTAGATCACCCACATATTTGGCAATACTATTAAAATGGAATTGTGTATCAGGACATGTTTCACCAACATCATTAAATGGTGTGAGGACCCATTTTTCCAATAAAATTTACAAATAATTGCATATGAGTACTCATTTTTCCAATAACATGAAAAAAATAATTATGTTTGAGGATATATTTTATCAATTACATTAAAAAAAATTGCGTATGAGTACCCATTTCACCAATACTATGATAAATCCATGCTAATTGTAGGGCCATAATCTCCTTGAAAATTATATTCTATGTGTTCTGTCAAGGTTTGATTCACTCAACATTTAAATGTATTTTCGTATAATCATGCAGGACTCATCAAATTTTTACTATACCATTTAAAAATCCAATAAAATTCACCAAATATGGATTCATATAAATACAATCGAAACTTTGTTACATATTTTTACAAATTTTGTTCAGTTCTAGACTTGTGAGTTATGAGCTCTTGATTCAGAAGTTGGAACCTTGATCGTAGGAAAGTTACAAACTTACAACTATAGGCATTGTTGCATTAATGAATAGCAAGTCAGTGAAACCTAAAGGTAAGTGATCATTTCTTCATAGTTTTATAAAAAAATAAATTATCTCTTTGTCATTCTTGCTTCAATCTTAAAGATGATATTGAGTAGGGAATGAGGTCTATAGTCTATGTCCCTCTTAAGCTGAGAAGACATTTTTTTGCAGCTTTTATTTTGTGAGATCAAGATGTCAAGCAACAAGTGCAACGGGAGTAAGACTCCTCGGGGTGGTGAAGGGAGGCCATTGAAATTCCAAAAAATCAGAGTTACCATAAAGTCTTTGGCAATGTTTTGATCCATTAGATCAAGTTGGAACTACATCATCAATTCTTGCACCAAATATTAATGAAGAAAGCATTGACAATACCTCACAATAAGATTAGAATGAGTTAATTGAGTCATATGAGGATGAAAATGTAGTAGAAGATGTTCCAAGGGATACCAAAGGTAGCTATAATGAGTTAATTGACCTAAATGAAAATGTTGACGCCATAGATGATGTTGTTGCAAGGAAGAGGAAAAGAAAATCCAAATAAAAAATGGGGCGTGAGTGGGATATGACAAGAAATTTTTGGATTGATTGGGTGTCAAAGTACCCACTTGTTGAACCAATGGAGAATGCAAACAAAGATGAACCTCCAACAAAATGAAAGTGTAATATTTGTAGTTGAAAATATAAAAAAGATAAGAAGTTGCAGTTAAAGCTTGACACTATAGAAAAGAATATCAATAAATTTTATGAAAAAAAAATCATAGAGGGAAAGGAAAAACTAGTAGTAAGATGAAAATCAAAGGAAGAGTGTATTCATGTTAAGTATGCCCTAGAATATGATGATCATATGAAAAGAATGGTGAAGCTTGTTGAATGTGGAGGTTCAATTGAAGCTCAATTCAGAAAGATAATGGCAGGAGCACAATTGGTAAAAAATGTTCAGATGGGTGTTCTTATTCATAATTTGTAGAGAGGGCGTCCTAGGATAGACTACCCATAATATAATAATTTATTATCTTTTTTGGGCGTTCCTAACTTTCCTAGCACACATTGGTCAATAAACTATGGATGGGAATGGGAAAGTTGTCTTGCTGAGGTGGAAAAATAAGATTTACATGAAAAAATAAGAGTCAACATGTAACGCCCACTTAACCCTAGGGGAAGTTGCAATTTTACTCAAACGAACTAATTTTTTTGAATAAGAATAATTAACATGCAAGTTCACTAACCAATTTCCAACTATGAGACCGAGTTACTTAAACCCAAACAAGAAACATGAATTAAAACCATAACATTTAATTTAAAGAATTGAGAATGCATACATTCCATACATGATAATTTACATCAAAGAATATGAAGTACCACATGATTTCAATAACGATCACATAACAATAAGGTTACAACACTCATTCCCCGAATGAGATAAATCCAATAAGATGATTACATATTACAACTTCCACCTCGATAACAATGAGGGGTAATAAAATTATAATATTAAGTGAAATGAATAAAGCATGAAAAGATATCGGAACCCACGGCTCCTAACCGGAAATCTCTCGGCCCATTACGAACAAGAAGAAAACCCAATGGATTAAGGTGCACGCTCCACCCAACCATGTGATACCCGAAGGCTCACCCCCCGTGCTAGGAGATAGTAACAAGGAATTCCTACACAAGACCATCTACCACTAGACACAAGCTAAAACATAACTGAACTAAATTGAATACAAACAAATTATCACTTAATGCAATGGTTATAATGCTTCCAGAGAACAAGGATCATTTATGCAGTACAACAACTGACTTCTGGTTGATATAGAGAGAGTGTCACATGACATTTGCTATAAGTTACCCTGGATCAATTGTCTTAGGTAACCAAACCCCCACCTTGGGTTATCCTGGCTCAACTCTACCAGTCGTCGAACCCTCATACAAACTGTGCTTCTCGTCTCATCTCAAACCTTAAAAGTGAGATTCATGAGAGAGGCGTTAATTATCTTAATTAGTCTGAGAGTTTTTCATTAATTCCTTTTAAGTTCACTTATTTAAAACCCTATGTGAGTTACCCTGGCTCCCCTTTGTGTGTCAGACCCCCACAAAGAGCCACTCTCCTATCAACAACATACACGATACAAGATTACAATCCAATGGGTAAACCAAATAAGACAACCTCTCCAATCTAAGGAGGCAATGAACAAAGGAAACTCACTCCAAACACGGGAGGAAACAAAAATACAAAATCCATTCCTTCCAAAGGAGGCACAAACCACCTAAACCACTCCTAATCCCAAGGAGGCACCAACCATCCCCGTTTGTGAAAATCGGGTGAAACAACATGGTGCAACTATACACATTTCCCAAGGCAATTCACAAATCGAACCACCACATAATCCCAAACTAGAATAACTCCTCTAGAAGACTTACTAGAAAAATAACCCCATCTTCCCCACATCGAAAAAGAATGAAAACATCCTTTAGAAAACATTTCAAGCAACTCAATATCGAATGTTAGGGTTTCCTAAACCCAATCCAAGCAATGATGTAGAACATGAAATTAATTTAATAATTAACGTTATTTGCACACACTCTAAGTAAATCAAATCACATTGACAACTTAAGGAATTTAAACCCATAATCTAATTTCATTTGTTTAGTCATACAAACTGATTCAAATCAATCATTTTCTTAAAAAAAAATTTATTAAAAAAATCAATTTCATTTCAACTATGAAAATGGGATAATCTTTTTAAAATTCCTATTTAAATATTTAAATATCATTTAAATATATACCTCTAAAATATCATTTTTATATTACAAGATTTCCCGATTATACATAATAGTCAAAATCAAATCTTTAAATAAATCATTTTATTATAAAGACAATGTCTTTCCAATAATTTATAAGAAAAATAATCATTTTCAATTTCATATATTTAAATGTTTGAATTATATTTAAATATAAAAATATACCATTTTAAGAAAAATCACATTTTTATCCCAACTAATAAAAAGAATCCTCATTATTTAATATATTTAAATAATAACAAATTATTCATTTAAATTAATATATAATATTATATATATAGTATATAATATAAATACAATATAAAATAAAAATAAATTAAATAAAATTTAAATAATAAAAAAAAATTAAAAACAAAAAAAATAAAATACAAAAGCCAAAGCTTTTGCTTTAGCCGCGGCCCCCAAGGGAGAGGGGACGCAGCCATAGGTTTACGCCATGGCGTGCTAAGTTCTCCCACATTGCTGGGACTGCCACAAAGAAATAGTCAGCTTCTCCATGGGGTGGTTGTGGCCTCCCCAACCATGCCCATAAGAAATTTTTATTTATATAAAATATTTATAAAAAAAACTGAAACATTAAACCTATTCTCCGTTCTCAACATCCAAAACCATAATAAATTCATTTTTTTTTAAAAGAAGAACCCATATTTATATGTTAAAAACAATGTATATATATATTTACATATACATATACATATATATACATGTATACATATTTCATATATATATATATTATATATATATATATACATATATATAGAGAGCACATATATATATATATATTATTTATTAAGAAAGAGAAAGAGCACATATATATATGTATTATATATATAGAAAGAGAGAGCAGAGGAGAACTAAATCTTATTTCTAATCTTAAATTAAGTAATGTAATAAACAAAAATTTTAATAAATAAATTTGTCAACACAACTTCTGGGTTAAGTTTTCAGTTTGAAATGCAAATTTCTTGTTGATTTCCTTTCAAATTTCCGTTATATGATTCTTGTTTTGATTTCCTTTCCCAAAATTTCAACAAATTTTGCAAGTATTGAACAAATTTCACATGGGTTTGCATTGAATTTAAACAACATTTTAAAGATTTTCAAACAACAAAACAAAAATTTGAAACTTATTTCAAAATGAAACAAAAATCATAGAAGAACCTGGTGTTTTCTCCCAAAGCTTGAAGATTTGACAATGGTGATTTTAATCCCTATTCTGATTTCAACGCAACCAGAAATCCCCTTGCTTCTTCAAAATTTCCAGAACCAGATCCAAATTCTTGCTCCTCTTTTTCTTCCACAATTTCAAAATTAAAACTAAAATGAAATTCCATTTTCCTTACAAAGAGTTTTCCCCCAAATTTTTGGTCAAACCCCTAAAAATATCCCACCCACTAAATTTATTGAACATTTGGAGGATATTTCCATTTTTTAAAAATTTAAAACAATTTTACTTTCTAAATGATATTTCATGCATTTTTCAATTTTTCATTCAAAACAAAAGCATTTCAAAGTTGCAAAGAATTTATTTTATCCAAATTTTCAAAAAGTGAAATTTAAAACACATTTTTATTTTTATTTTAATTTAACTTTAAATATCCAACATGATTTCCATTTTCATTTTAAATTTGAATCTTAATCTACAATAATGCCAAAACAACTACTTCATTTAATTTATCACCATTAACCTAGTTAATCAATAAACTAAAAAATAATTTATTCATTAAATCAAATTAATCAATGAAATAAATAACATTTCAACATTGCAACTAGATACATTTAAACATCATTTTAACTACACCTGCCATTTAATAACCTTTATAATATGAAATTAAATAAATACCCAAGGTGAAATGGACCAAATTAAAACAACTAACCCGACAACAACCCGACGACACGCTATGACTAGGGTGATGACTTGGCACAAAAAACCTAGCTACTATCTCCCAATCGACACCGCTGGTCAATGGACACGCCAAACTCCTCATAGAACTAAAAGTACCGATGTCATGCACTGGCCAACCCGTGAACAAAGAGTACACGAACATGCATATATATATAATATGATCAAACACACCGCTGAAGGTTAAAATCTCATAATCATAGGGCACTCACAAGTGAGTGATACAATCCTATCTCCTTCACCAATACAAAATTACTAATTGACGATTCTAACATCAATGATATGATCAACAACATAAAACATCGTTAAATCAAATATCTTCTAAGTTAATCCAAAACAATGCATAAAGATAACATCAGAGTAAAATAACATCACATCAAAATATAACATTCAAATCGTTTAACAATTGTGATCAAAAGTAACCAAGTTCCAAAGTCACAAAGATAGATTTAACAGCATTGCTAAAGAAAACACCAGCCCCAAAACATCCAAAATGGAGGGGTGTTACACAACATTCATTGCATTATCTTTAGATGAAGTTACTGTGGTAGATAATACTCCTTGGGTATGTATTCATATGTATATTATACACCAACATGTTTTCCAACCTCATCTACTTTTTATTCATAAAATGAAGGAGAGTTTGACATCGCAAAATCTATTTGAATTAGTTAAGACATATTTGAATGAAATTGGAGGTATGGATGACTTCACAATTGCCAAAAAGTTGGTGTGTGTAGGAGCTAATGGAGCTTCAGTAATGAAAGGTCATAGGAACAATATTTGCATAAAGTTACAAACTACTTGTTTACCATACATGATTGCTATTCACTACATGGACCACATAATGAATTTAGCATTTAAAATTGTAAGCAAGTTTCCTTCAGTATCAAAAGTTGAAAATCTATTATGCGAGCTCTACTCATACTTTTTCCAAAGTCCCAAACATTTTTTGAACTTTTAAAATTTTGTTGAGGGAATAATATGAGGAAACAAGCTTCTTAATGATAATGATACTAGATGGATCTCCTTACATGGTCCAGCGTAATGAGTTTTTTAGAATATCTATCCTTGATTGGAGTAATGTACGAACATCACCACACAGTAGAAAAAACTCCTAAACTCCTACATAGGTTAAGCGATATAGAGACACTATTAACTTTATATAGTCTTCTCCCCATGTTCGATGAAATGAACAATCTTGTGAAAAAATCCCAAGACATAACTTTAATTTTTCTGAAATGGATTTTTCATCATCATATTTTTTTCTCTCATCTAACCTTTGCTTCATTTAATTCAATTCCACCTATATTTTTTTATCCTCTTTGCTTGTAGATGTGGAGGTATTTTTTTTAATTCTTTGTTCTAATTCATTGATCTTGGTATCTGCTACTTTCCTCTTTGCTTTCTCATTTTCTAGGTATGCCTGCAACTTTTATATTTGAATCTACAATATTTTTTTCTCTTTCTTGCTTTAGCAATGATGTGTACACAAATTCATTGTTCTTTTTTGATAAATTAATTTTGTCAAAAAAATTGTATCCAAAAAAATCCAATTGGAAACTACTCACTTGAAATTCAGAGCGATCCATCTGATTCTCTGGTTTATTTTGAATTATGGAACAACAAACATGTACTTCATGATTTTTGTATTTGGGTCAAATATGGGTAATACCTTGGTTGTTGCAGGCTTTGAAGTTACAATATATGTACTCTCTATTAGTTTCTTCCTTTCTCTTTTATACATTTCTAATTTCTTTTTAAACTCATCAATGTAACAAAAACCTGGGGCCATAGACATAATAGAATGCTTGAATGGTGAAGGAGTACTTGTAATGATAGGAACATCTCTAATTATATGAGACTGATCTTGAGGCTAAGGACTATCCATTGTTGTTGCAATCACACTAACTGAGGAGTGCTTGGAAATAACTCCTTTGGAGTGTAAATTAAGGTAGTGGTATTGGTACTGGTAGTTGGACTTGGACCTATCATAATCCTTTGTTTCATCAAAATTCCTTGATCGTTGGGTGTCTGTGTAGTATCTTATATTGTTGGACTCTTGTGTGTAATTTGTTGTTGTAGCACATGTTGAACACTACTAGTACTACTACCCATACCATCACCACCAGTGGTAGTTCCAGTTGTACTAGATTCTCCACCATGGGCATTTCCTAGTTGTGATTGTATCTGACTATGAGGATTAGGAATTGAAGTTGTAACAAAATGAACTGTTTCAGATGTCCTTGTATGCCCTTGGGATTTTTTATTTTCTCCAATTCCTTGCAAATCACTAGGTTTTTTATGACCTACCTCTATTGGCGCCCAAATGCCTTGTCCTTTGGACCCCAAACCACCACCTTCATAACCCTTTTTTTTGGCTATGGCTAATCTTGAAGTATATGCTTATTTGTGGTCTCACTTAAACCATATTTGTCTTTGCTTACATATTGTACACTTTTTTCTTCCATATCATCATCAAATTCATCATTAGTTTCTTCAACTTCAAGGGGATGCTCTTTATTCCACAAATTTCTAAACTCAGAATCTTCTTGGATCTCTTGAAACACTACACTAGTTTTTCGCTCACCTAGATCCTTCCTCATAGACCAAAAGGCAGTAACTTTTTATTGTGTCCAATTTTTTTCTCTACAAGCTCTTTTTAGAGAATTTGGTATTTTTACTTTAGTAGATGATAGATCACTTTCTTCATAAAAATTGGCATACCTCTTGATTAGCTTCTCTTCTTCTCTTTGTTGGTGCAAGCCATAATTTTGGTTGACAAATTTTCAAAAGAAATACCATTCTTAGTTGTAATTTTCTCCATTTTTTATTTTGACCTCATCCCAAGAATTCTTATTTTTCAAGTTTTCAAGCAAGGGTTTACTTTGATTTTGAATTCTACTTGCAACATTCTTATTGGACACAATCCTTGATTTAATTGTGGCATATGGATCATATTGCGAGTGAGAGACATTATCAAATTAAAAAAATAAAATCAAAAGTTCATGTACCACACTAAATGCTTTTCTCGTGAATGTGAACCCTCCACATGAAAATGGTAAAGAAGGAAATATGCTCTTCTTTTTCTAACTACCAAAGTATAGTTGATCAATACTCTCCATCTGTCGTATATATTCCAATGCAAAAATCCTTTCTATCACATGTATTGGAAGTTTGTATGGCTCTAATCCTGATCCATAAAATATTAGCACAATATATTCTTCCATTAAGTACCAATTGAATGTATTTTCTACAAGGCATAAGCAATCTAGGCATTGGAGTAGTTATAATTTCTTGATACAATGGAGCCAAAAATTACTCTACAAAATGATTGTATTTCCTTTGAGAATCATGCATCCTTATCTTAGAGGTCCAATCAAATACTGAATCCATTTTTTTACTCAACATTCATATAGGGCTAAATGTGAAGCTTGTTGGTTAGAAACATTCCACTAAATTTGAATAGAAAAAATAACACAAGTAGGTTGTGAACCTAAATGTCTTAGTGGAACCTCCATTAACAATTTTTTATGCATGGATTCTACAATGTTCTCGAGAAATTTATATTTGATGGGTTGCTTAGCATAATGGATATTAAATGCCATTTCAAGGAGGCTTGCACCCACTTCCCAATTGCTATCTAGTTTGAGGAAAAATGCTAGCATGGAAATAGTATCCTGAACTTAAAAATTTCCAAATGATAAGGATGCTTATGATTATTTTTGAGTAATTTACTCTAATAATCCCAAATTATTTTAATTAGAAAAAATATTTTTATCCCCTTCATCGATTTCTTCATAATCACTAGCAAGCTTTTCTAGTTCAATGTGGATGTTTCCAAATTCTTCGGTAGTAAACCTCAACACATTTTCAAACTCTAAGTTGCAGTAATGGATAACATTTCTTCTTTGTTATCTTTATTAACAATTACTTTTTTGCTATCATAATTGTGGGCACATACCATGATAAATTTTGGGCAAGGGAAAACCTCATGTAACATCATGCACCCTAATCCAACTACCTACAATTTAGTGATAATATTAATTGGTATTATTCTACTATTGGTAGTTTGCATTTTATTTGCAACCTTATTCTCACATGAAAATCTAAGTTTTAAGCTAATCCTACCATAGATTTTAGGATCATAATTATCATAGTATTCATCCGTGAAACCTAGGGTTTTAAGCACTCCATCATAATCTATTTTTCTATTTGATTTTTCTTAGCCTTTTCCAACAGCTGGTATGGTAGTGCTAGTAGACATGCTTGTATAGTGTGAAATCTCAAGTTCTCAACCCTGAACCCCAAGATTGAAAAATTAAGAAACGATGAAACATAGGATTTTTTTCTTCCACTTACCTAGATTATGTTTCTTGAAAAGATGAATACAAAGACACTAACAGGTGTGGAATGACTATGTTGGAACCCAAAATCTCCTTGGTGCATTTCAATGAGAAATATCCCTATGTGTTGACTCTCTCACTTAAAAATTAAATCACTTAGCAGTAGAAAGTTCACTTCTCTTTTTTTGTCAAATATTAAAGTGAATGTAACATGTTACCTTTAGACTACACAATTAGTACATTACAATTTTGTACAGACACTTAGAATTAAATTCAACAATTGTCCCACATTTCTACACCTTCTATTAATTGATCAGTTTTGGCAAGAGGCGACATCATTCAAATGTTCCATATCAAATAAATTCTCAGTTGTTGATCTTTGTAAATTTAATGATTATAGGGTAATTCTAGAGGTTTGAGTTTGCAAGCCTAGTGCTTTGTGCATTTCATTCCAAAATTCAACTATAGCCATCCATCAAACATTCATCGAATGGCCGAGTAACTTATCATATGAATGTGTGTTTTAAAGTAGTTTTAAACTTTAAAATGCACTAGGATACAAAATCCTCATGATATTGTGCCACGTGTCGTCATTCCAATGCTCACAATCCTATCCTTTGATAGAAAACACATTGGAGACATTGAGATGAGTCCACGTGTCCTTAATCAATGGTTTCATGAGTCACATATAGATCTTCTTGAATCATCTCGTGGATCCAAAGAATCCTTTTAAAAAGCATGAAATTGACACCTTTCCCCTTTCCACGATTTCACGAGAATTAACTTAACCTTTATAAAACTATCTTTGGAGTCACGAAATCATTTTGAAAGGAAACCTCTAAAAGGGAGTCAAGTGTCAACCCTTCCATAGTTTTGTGGGTGTTCCATTCCTAAATAAAAACTTTGTGCGAATTAGCAGAAAGGCATAATATGCGATGGGAACCATATATTAAGTGCAGGCTCACTTAAGCCATTTAGTTAAGCACATGTAAAATATTCTTCTTTAAGTGAGTGCTAGGAGAGGAACAAGGGGTCGGTAAATTAATGTTACAAAGGACTTAATAAAATGACTAACGACATGGAGAACTGAGGGAGCAAGTCAATGAAAAGTTAGAAATAAAGTGTAGGGAAGAGCATGCTAGGTAGGTTATTTTAGATGTTTTGAACCTAAATTCACATATAAAGAAACATTTTAGCAAACCCTAGCAAGAGTTTTGTTTAATGGTAAACCAGCTATCATTTAATGGTAAAAGCCTCCAAAATATCGGGTAAAATCCTCCAAAATCTCACTTATCACATAAAATCCAAATAAATATTGATTTGACATCTAGATGGGAACATTTTGTTTCCATTTTTAGTGTTTTTTGTCAATTTAATGACAACTTTATTTTTTCATTTGTATTGTTTTATGATTTAAATCTACATGCAAATATTTCATAATTAGATAATAATTAATTTCTTAAGGAAAAAATCTAGATTTGTCTAAGTTTATTTCATTCCATTATTTAGCACTTATTATTAATTGTTTAATCCAACCACATGCAACTAGAACTTTCAAGTTGTATTCTATCCATGCACAAACACATACTTTGTAACATATTAACATACATATAGTTTTCTATTGATGTTATCCTTGAACCTCTTTTAGGTGTAAGTGCTCATAATTATTTCTAATTACTTGTAATTTGAAGACACTGAATACACAAGATAATTCTTTACCATAAATGAATAACAAATAATAGCTCAACCATTTATTTTATTACAATTAAATTACAATGTTACATAGCTCTTTAAAGATGAGTAGAGCATGCAAGCTCTTATATAAATGACACATGCCACTTTACATCAGACACAATTGATTCCAAGCTGGTAGTGGTGTTATGGGATGCAAATCATATTCTCAAACCATAGGGCTTACCGACCATGCTTAGGATCTTGGGATTTCACATGATAGCTCCAAGCCACCACTATGGTTCTACATTTATAGAAAATTTTGAACCTTGGTTCTGCATCCCACTATGGTTAAGCATGAGTCAATAATTAAAGAATTTAATACAAAAGATATTGCATAATCTACTCAATCAAGCCCACTAGAATAGCCCAGAATGACATTGAAAATCTATAGGGCTTGCCTACCATGTTGGGAAAAGGGGATTTGTGAATATACAAAATGTACCTATCCTAGTTACCAATTGGAATTATGCAGAAGATAAGGGGTAGTAAATCTTCTCTTGCCTTCTTTAGGAAGCTCCAAGGAACCTAGGAAGCACAAAATGAATTTGAAAGTCTACAGTTCCTCTTTGAGGATCTCTGTCAAAATGGAGTATGAAAAATAGATAAATTTCAATGCGAACAAGATTAAAATACTTATGTGGTCGCACTCTCTATGAAAGAAATTATCTCCATCAAGGCTCCTCATCCTAGATCGAAACCTAGCTCAAGGTTGGGTGAACCAGATCAACTTCTTTCCAATTTTGTCAATTCTTAACTTGAAGGAAATTGGTTTCTATTTTACTCTATAACTACATAACTAGATGTAGGAGAATTTATAATACCCCCAATAATAAATCATCTCATTCCTTATTAACTTCACAAAATGAAAACCCTTATCAAAATTTAGAACATTGTACTCAAAACCATTTTTTGGACTTAAGAATGATTTCAGTTGAACTCACCATCCCTATTTATGGGCTATGGCATTTACTCGTGAGTCATGTGAGGTATAATTATTTTTTTGTGCTAATCAAGTAGCCAACTTTACTTGTGTGAGAGCCACTTACAATGTTATTTTGATTGATGTATGGCTACATGCGAATTGTAATTGTTGAGAGTACCTCAAGCAGTAAGCACTCAAATAATATGAAATCTATTACAAATCTTATTTTGATTGATAAGTGGATTCATGACATCATCATGTACAATATTGTTGAACACCCAAAATACTAAGAGGGGCATCAATCAGTATTCTCTGAAACCACTTAAGCATGTATTCAAAACATTTCATCTAATTGGCATAAATGAAAAGAAGCAATTAAAGCATGCATCAAATCACAAAACATAGGAACACCAAATTTACATGGAAAAAACAAGAAGGGGAAAATTGTGGTGAGGATTAGCTCACAATATATTATAATCGGTTATAAGATATTATAGAAAGGCTCACTTCCAGGTGGACTCACTTTCCAGAGGACTCACTATCTAGAGAATAAGAGAGAAAGAAGAAAGGGTGGCTCATTTCCAAGATTTGAAATGATATAATGCATCTACAATATGTTGGGGACAATTCCATTGAAGCTAAATACACTGAATTAACACACTACACGTTTCTCAACACTTACACCCACTCTACTCTTCTTCACATCACATTCGTATACTCTTCGTAGGAATTCACATCACATTTTCCTACAGCATGCATATCTTCTCTACAACACTAAAATGAACTTGCATTTATATGCATTACATCTACAAACACCTACAAAATCAATTAGGTTGGCCTAATTAGTGAAACATGTAATACATCAACCTATCGGCTCAAGATCCAACCATACATGCCTCGTGGCATAAACCAACATTTGTAACATATCAAAATAGGTCAAGAAGGGCCTATAATTACTCCATTAAATTTTCTCAATTCATACTTTAACTTCACACAACCCCAAACTCTTTAGGTCGGCACCAAATAGCAACAACTGGTGACATGAACCATCTGTTCATTCATAACACAATGTGTGGACCACCAAACAACTTCCCACTTGTACCACCCATACTTTCGACACCTATAAGCACTCCCACAAAACCGCATAACCAAATATTCTTTTGTAGTGGAATGTGGAGAATTCCAATCATGTACTCTACATTAGTAACACTGTCATTGCCAAGTTTGATACTCTGTCATCATTATCTTTGACACAAAAGGAGATAAATACATGAAACATTGGATTTGGATTCCTCCAACATATACCAAAATTTCCTTAGAACTGCATAACCTGATTCTGCATGGCAGAGCAATGTAGACCTCAAAACAGGTTTATTATACACTAAAAATTGTACCCTGGTACTTAGAAAAATATCCAACACATTTTTTTTGCATTGTACCAACTCATCTGCATCTTTATATTGGATTGACATTACTAACAACACTACATTCAACCATGCTCATCAAACAATTGTTCATCAATGTCAACATCAATGGCAACACCATATATGCTCATGCTCATGTTGCCAACAATTTCATCAATGACAAGCAAACTTCCGACAAGTATGTCGTGCAATTTTCAATATCAAATCATCAGATTAGAAGAGGAAATTATTTCTTATTTTTTAAAGATTTCCCACTGAAACATTGATTTAGGAACATCATGAAAGTACATATGGTGTTAATCTATGGTTTCACAACCACATTTTCTTCAATGAATAATAATCCCATGGAATTGCAAAAATCAGTAAAAAAAACATGTGTCATAGTTTCTCCCATTTTTGTGGCTTCCATCTAAATTTTAAACCTTACAGATTGGTGAAAAAGGTTTGCTAAGTGGGGGGAACTATATTAAGCATGGGTTCACTTAAGTGATTTATTTTTCAGCACATGTAGAAAAGTTTTTTTAAGTGAGCATATGAAATCTATTTACAAATATTATTTCGATTGATGACTGGATTCATGGCATCATCATGTATAGTACGTCGCATGGTTTTCCATATCAAGTTATCAAATCAATACATTTCGCTCGGTTGATGCTTTGGATTAGAAGAAGAAATTATTTCTTATATTTTAAAGATTTCCCAATGACATTAAATTAATAACATCATGAAAGTACATATGATGTTAATCCGTAGTTTCACAACCACATTTTCTTCAATGAACAATAATCCTACGGAATTGCAGAAATCAATTATAAAAAGAAAACATGTGTCATACTTTCTTCCATTTCGCGACTTCCCTCTCCATAGTGAATTTTATTAAAGAAATACAAATCATATTGAAGATATAAATTGTGGGTTCACTTGAGTGATTTATTTTCAGCACATGTGAAAAAGTAATTTTAAGTGAGTGCTAGGAAATAAAGGGATTGGGGAATCTCATGACGCAAGCATGGCATAAGGTTATGACTTAGGGCGCCCAAAAAGGGTAATGAAGGATAATAATGACAGGCTAAAAGGGTAAGGTTTTTTCGATTTTTAATAATGTATATGAATAAAAGGTCAAACGTTGATCTTTGTAAATCTAATGGCTCTAGGGTGATTTTGAAGGTTTGAGTTTGCAAGTCTAGCACTTCACACATTTCATTTTGGAATGCAACTACAATTGTCCATCAAACATTCATCAAATGATGAAAATTTTATGTATAATTTTAATTTTTTCTATTACAACTTAAGAAAATGGGAACGGATCGAAGAAGTCCATCGATTCATCGAACAATGAATTATTTTTGTACATTAATTTTAATTTTCTGAGTATTTATTCGTAAGAGAAACCCAAGGTTGCATTTATCATATTTATCCAAAAATAATAATCATGTTTACAAAACATTTACCATGACCTCCATACCATGATAAAGTTTTATTATAGATAATTAATAATTTAATACACAATAAACTTTTTACTGAAATTGAAGCAGTTAAGCAAAATATTACATCGATACAAAAGACTAATATGTATAGATCTCACTTGAGCTTGCAAGATCATAAGGTTTTAGAAAGAGAGGACATGCATGTGGGTCCTCTCAACATGATTTATGAGAAAATGAAAATTAAAAATATTATATGACTCAAAATATAATGAATCACTAACAACAGAACACAAATCATTTCATTCTCTACTAAAATAAGAAGGGTTGTCGCCAACAAGTCTATTGACCATCGCACATAGAATTGAGACACTAATATCACCATTTAGTAGCTTTTCCTTGTCAAGAAAGCCACCAATCCCACCATGGATAAACTAGAGCTAAGATTGCATCTCCCTAAAGCTTCAAACAAAAAAGAAAATGAGAAGATAGAAGGCTAGAGATAAGTCCCAGCGAGGAACTTGACAAATTCTGCACACCAAAGAATATCCATTCTTTTTGAAACAAATAAAGAAGCAACCTCAGATGAGAGAGTTAAAGGATTATTATGAATCCAATCTCTACCAACCCCACTTGATCACATTGATATAAGAAAACAAGATGTAGCTTCTCCCCTGAGAAAGGTAAAATGTCTCTCACTTCCTAGTAGTGACAAGGGATAAACACTCTGAATTGGGGCCCCATTTCAAGACAAAAGAATAGAATTATAGAAGCATGAAAAAAGAATAAAAGTAGACAAAAATAACTAGAACATAAGCAGGAAAAAAGAAGGGTCAACCATAAAATATATAGTTGAAAAATTGAAGAACAAAGACATCAATACTTGGTAGTAACAAATGTGAATTAAATGGCTTGTTGTACCTTAGGCATTATCAATATCCACTAACAAGTCACAATTAATTTTTCTCACTTCTAATCAGAACTTATAAATATGTTGACACTTGTCACCATTCCAGAGATTTTAGGTAGGAATCTAGTTGTGTGGAAAATTCATCCCAAAATAGAAGTATAGCATTTGATATTTTTGCCACCCACACTAATTTTTATTTGCATACAAGTTTAATTCTAATAACATAAGAGAATTATTGAATTGTTACATTAAAATAACATAGAATAAAGATATAATATAAATAACATAAATATACATGTTGACATTTATATCTTTGATAATGCAACATATATAAAGGTTCTTACAAGATATACATAAGAAAGTTACTGAGTAACAAAATTCTACTAGTGAGGGCTCTTGAGGAAAAGGTGGTGGAAATTGATGATTCCTTGGTTTGAAACGCACCAAATGTGGAACCTGTTGGTGAGAAACCTGTGTAGGAGGAGGAGGGTGTTGAGAAGAAGCATGTGAAGCTAGAACCTCTCAAGGTTAACCCCCTGTCAGAGGACTTCTCCTATCTTAATGATGACACCACCTCAATGTACAAGCTCCTTGACATGGTGAGGGTGGAGGCCATTGGTACTTTCAAATTGGAAAAATGGACTCTACAGGAATTCAATAGGGTTAACATCAAAATCAGGGGATTGGAAGAGAATGTGTAGAATATTCTGAAAGGAACTGCCTCAGATATATCTGATTGATAGAATTGTTGATATTGAGTGTTTGTTCACTAATTTCAAGTCCTTATGCGAGCAATTCCTAGCTCATTTAGAGGCCAAGGTGTTGGATACCAATGCAGATATCAAGAAACTGCTCCATGTTGTCATATTTTTGTTAAGAATAGCGTAGATTCTTTGGAGGTCCTATTTCACAAGATTAGTGAGCTTAGAGAGGATTAGTTGTATTTTTTTGAGTTGATGGAGAAGGATCAGGTGTCTAAAGGAAAAGGGAAAAAGAGTGGAAAGGATGATGTTAAAGGCACTACTACTAGAGGGATGGGTGACTGGAGGAAGTCTTTTGAAGATGAGAAAAAAGAACTATTGGACATGATTGGGCTTCACAGGAACTAGGAACTTGAGGTGGCCAACACCTTAAGAAACATGAAGTAGAGTATTGTTATGTGTTTTTTGTGTTTGTTTCTTTGCTGCTGGGTTTCGATTTCTTTCTTGTTATTTTGTTGCTTTTTTGTTAATGGTCGTTGTTGATAGTTTAGTGTTATTGAGAAAAACTTTGTATCTATAGTTGTAAAAGGTTTCAGGTCCCTTCAAAACCTAATTTTCCCATATAATAAAAAAAAAAATCCTTCTAGTAGTAGAATGCAATATTCACATACATTTTTAAAATTATGACAAATTTCTTCACATACATTTATCAAAATTATGACAAAACTTCATTCCTCAAAAAATTGTATCCCACAATGACCAGCTAACGACGTCCCACTAAAGTGACATTGTGGAAATTTGACACAAAAGGATGTCAGGTTATAGGGCTCCTTCATTTAAGGAGCATGGAATATCCCTTGGTGCATGGATTCCCACTCCAATGTGCACAACATCCAAAACATCCCCTAGGCCGCCTAGATAATCATGTTGAACCATCAAAATCACCAAGAACAACACATCAACCTACAAAACTCCAATGTCTAGTAAAGAAGCCACAAACCATGAAGAGATATCGATGTTCAACCAATATCTATCTATAGCTTCTACAAATTCAAAGCCCAACACCATCTTGATAAAGACTATAGTCCATATGTTGTGTAACTTGAAAATCTGTGTAAGTCTTTGGCTAGTAATTGCTCCTAGGAAGGCTAATTGTCGTTGAGGAATAGTTAGAAAAATTGGTGTATCAAATTCCATAATGATTTTTGAACTAGAGCTTTAATCAAGATTATAATGAACTGCATTAATAATGGCAGCTGAATTTATTGAAAAATTTGGACCTTGGTTATGCATCCCACTATGATGAAGCACAAATGATAGTTAAAACATTTAATGCAAAAGATATTGTATAATTTGGTCAAGGATCTTCATCTTGTTATCTTACCTCAATTTACATGTTTTAAATTTAATTTTATCAGAAGAATAATTAAATTTAATTGAAAGGTGAGCCAAATTTCCAATTGTTGCATTCACACTTCATCAACACATGGGAAAGCCATTACAAATTTTGTTTGGATTGACATCTAGCTTTAGGCATAGTACTTTGAAGCATTGAAAAGATAAAGAATTAAATAGCTTGGTGTACCTTAATCATTATCAATATCCACTCTGTAGTGCCTCTTCAGACACCCTTCCGGGTAAGCCACATGGGTTGTTTGTGAGTTCGTTGTTGGTTGTAATAGTTTGAATGGTTTTGTTTAGTTGGCTGATTAATTAAAATCTGGTACTAAATAATTTAAAACAAATTAAGTTCATGATGTAATAAGGAAATAATAAATACTTTCTTATTATTAGAAGTTATAATAAAATAAGAACAAACAAATTATTCAAAATATAATTTTAATATGAAGACAAAAATTAGTAAAGTTATGGATAACTGAAGTGGGTAATGAAGTTCATGGCAGTTACACTCTTAATGGAGAAAAATGTGGGAAGGAGTGGAGATTTCATTTGGAGAAATTATTATGATTGCATGCAAAAAAAGATCCTCTGTAATTGAAAGTCTACGATTTTCTTTTGAATGCGTGATTAACTCATAGTTTGGGGGAGATGGAGTGTAATTTGAATCTGATTCCTTTTCATTAGAAATTACGAGCAGGTTGAGCAAAGGTAGCAGGCCGAGGTTTCATCTTGAATGGTGATTGAAGATGGCAGAGGGGTCAGCAAGCTCTCCATTGCACGAAAAAATGGAAGTGAAAGATATCAAGAGAGCATTTTTGGATTTTAGTTTTCGACTTGCATTTCCTTCTTCCTGCTATCATACAAGCTAATCGTTGATTTCAGGTATGTTTAAACCATTACCACATCTATTCAAATTCATACATCCCTTATGCTTAGTGAAATGATGTCGATTTCAATTTTTATGGGTATTTGAATTGATTGCTAGTTCTACTATACACATCAAATTCCTTTCGAGGCATTCTGCCAAACATGTGATTCCTCTTTTTATATTTATGCCAAGCAGAGCAGTAGAAAATACAACGTATATTGACATTCATATATCCTCTCTGCTTAGGTAAATTTCTATACTCTATTCCAGAACTCCTAAGGGTGCAAGCTATGTGGTGAAGGTTGTTGAGTCTAGTTGTATTCTTTTGGAAGATTCTATAACCGTTTCAACAAATCCATTTTGTGCATATTGTGCAATCATCTCATGAAAACACTCTTCTTTGAGGAAGGTTGTAATATGGTTCACTTTCATTATTTCTACTTCTGTATTGTTTCATATGTGAATCTAATATAGTGGATCGAACCAAGTCATCCTTCGCTAATTTACAAGATCCCCTTTGACCTAGAAGATTTAAATCCTTTTTGAAATGCTATTATTTGTAGTTGCACCACTAGCTTGCTACTCTGTAAAGAATAGGTTACGAGTTCTTCTCTATAATTGTCTTGGCATGAATTGTAGGCCATTTGTTTGCCACCTAGCTAATGCGTCCCTATTTTGTGGGTGAGTATATCTCTTTCCAAAACTTAGTGAATCAGACTTGAGAATAGGTCATTTTGTGTATAAAGATTACTAGCAACGTTTCTGAGGCTACAACCCTGTGAGGCATTCTATCAAATGTTTGAATAGAAGAACACTAACATAGTTATCCGGTGACTAGCACCTCTGTGTGAAGAGCTTTGATCTGTGCTACTCCTTATCCTTCTGGTATGAGAACATAACCCCTTAAATTTTTACTAGCCGATAAATTTTTTCCTCTACTTTTCTCCCGTAGCATTAAGTGAAATTCTTGAATCTGGAAATACCTTGTCGTTATCTTTCGCCATGCCAAATCTTCTTTTATGCCCTTGAATCCTTGTGCCACAGTTCAAACAAGCTTTCCTTGTAGGATGTTCCACGTCTTGAATTCGATTGATCCTTGGGATGATAATCGAAGCCTTTCCCTTCAAATTCCTTTAGTATATATCTCAGTGTTGTCGATTGTGGCCTTAGGTTGATTTTGATGGCTTATTATATTCATGCTTCTTAAATGATATAAGATCAATTTCGTATAGAAGAATTAGATTTAATCTTATTTTGATTATTGAGGATATTAATTAAAATAAATGACAGGAAATAGAATGTTGTGGGGGTTTAAATCACCTCTCTGACCTATCCAGCTGTGGCATCTGAACATTATAGGAAGTTTAAAGGTTTGGATAATCTCTCTGATGTCATTGTCAACCATTCTCAGCCGCAACACTTGAACTTAATAGGAAGTTTAAAGGTATAAGTAATCTCTCTGATTTCATTGTCAACCTGTCACGGTGGGGCACTTGAACATGGTAAGGTGTATAGATTTAAATAAACTCCTTGATTCTTTTGACAACCACTCACAGATGCAGCACTTAGACATAGAAGGTTGCAAAGGTTTAAAATATCTTTCAGATTCCTTTGGCAACTTGTCACATCTGAAGGCCAAGAAAATAGAATGTTGTAGAGGTTTAAATAATCTTCCAGATTCCACTATCAATCTGTCATAGCTAAAGTACTTGAATAAAATAGAAAATTTTAAAGGTTTATGTAATCCTTTTGATTCCATTGACAATCAACGTAGCCGCAACATTAAGCACAAGCCTTGAATCTGGAGTGTACCCCATCACCTTCTTCTGCCAAGCCATTCTCTCCCTTACCTTGCTATGACCCTCTCCAACATTCTAGAATCCTTTTAGCCACTCTGAGATTCGCCCCAACAATTTTAGGAAGACGGTCATGGTTGAAGCTTTCTCTTGAAACAGTGTCTTCATGATGTTTACAAGATTTTTTGAGAAGATGTCAAACTTGATATAGGTTATAGTTTAATCAATTAAGTACATTCATTATAGGCTTGCGTCAAGGTCATTCATGGGTTAAAATGGAAGTTAAATTCCATAGATTATCTTTAAATCAGATTATAGTAGATTTTTTTTAATTTCAAGATTGCTCTTAGTAGAAAAGAATAGTAGGGATTCCATAAGAAAAGTTGTATATTGGATTATATAGTTCAGCCAAGATAAGCATGGAAGACATTTGTTCTAAGTTGATCAATCTCTCAATTTCGAGTTAAGAATACCCTTATGTCTTACGAGAGTTATAGGCATTGTGGCTTGACTAAACCCTTATTATAGAAACGCTTATCCTGATGAGGTTTCTATTGTTATGGCATGAAAATTCAATTTAGTTAATCAAGTTTCTTATAATCAATTAGTTATCATTGAGTAGATCCACTGATTCATCCTTTGCCTATAGCGAATCATTCTCCGTAGTGGTGATGAAGGATATAGTACGACTGCAATTGTTGGATAAAGTACTTCACTTGAAATAGTTTGTATTAAAGGTATTGTGAGTTGCTTAAAAAGAAGAAGTAAATTTCATGTTGTTGTGATCACTTGTTTTGTTGGTTGACATTGTCGTTGGCTATTGTGGTGAATTTTGGGTTTTGCGATGGTTATGAGATACTGTTTATGGGAGGAATTCCGTTTGAGCCAATTGGCCCTTGGGAAGATTTTGGTTTTGTGAGTTGTTTATGTTGGTATTTGCTTGAGTGAGATTTTGTTGTGATGACTTCACTTGTTGATTTGTAAATTGTGGATGGTCTATAATCTTTTGAGATCTTGATGTTGTTTCCATGGGGAAACTATTGTGTTAGTGATTAAGTCTTCCAAAGGTTGAAGGGATATGATTTTTACTTGCAAGAGTTGGTATGGGAGTCCGGAGACTTAGGAGGATTCACCTTGGGTAACCCATACCGAGTTTGAAGTATTTATTTGAGTTTTATGTTGATTCACCAGATAGTGGGTGATTTTATGAATCTATTCTTAGATGAAGATTGATATTGCACTTGGATTGTTTTTATGTGGCTTTGAGCCTTGCACTTGAATGTGGTTTTTGTTACTTTGAATTCCTATTGTGAGATGGTGCATGCCTCACTTGATGCAGTTATTTTATTGGATTAGGTTTCTTGTGCAAGTTGGCTTTCCTTTTGTGTTTTTGCGATATGTTGTTAGTGGGGAGTGGCTCTTCATGGGGGTCGGCACACAAAGTGGTGCCTAGGTAACTCATGTGGAGTTAGTCTAATAAGTGAAAACTAAATCAATACATTAGGTAGTCTAAAACACTTAACTGTATAAATTATGCCTCGCTCATGGACTCAAGGGCTAGTTCAGACTTGGGGATGAGTTGAGAAGGCTTGGAATGGCAAGATCGTTATCTTGTCTTTACAAAAGATAATTGATTCCACATTGGATTGCATGTGGGGCCGATTTTTGTAAGAGGTCACCAGGGTAACCCAAGTTGGGGGTCGGGGCCTAGGAAGCTTCGCCAGGGTAACCCATGCAACATTGCGATGACACTCCACCCTTTAACAACCATGCATGCTTTGTTTCCCTCTATGTTATTCTTGAGCCTCTGTAAGCTGATGTCGGCATTTGTATGTTGATGCTTTATTGGTTATTTCTTATGTTGGGCACATCTTGTGTTGTTTATATCTTGTGTTGGAGATTGCCTTATGTTATTGTGGTTCTTGTTGTGAAGTCTTGCATCCTTGTTCTGTATGATGGTTATCGTTGGGGTCCTTCTTGTCATCTCTTAGCACGGGGGCTGGGCCTTCGGGTCCACGTGGTTGGGTGGAACGTGCTATGCACCCCATTGGGTCCCCAGCTCCTAGTCGGTGAACTGTATTGTACCTTGCAGTGACTCCTGAGTTGTACCAGAGTTGGATCCAATATTGCAGCTTTGAACTCCTTCATTTCAAATGTATCATTCCATTTTATTGTATCTTCCCCATTCATGTTGGGAAGCGGCATTGTAATATTGTAATCCTTGATTAATGTATTGTCCATGTTCATGTTATCTTATGGTTACTGGTGTATACTTACCTTTCATGTGATGTAATGATGTTGTTGTGAAAAGTAATGCAGTCATGTAAACCCGAGGGATTTGTTATATGTAGTTCATGTTTAGTTTCATTTCATGTGATATATGATTATTATGATGTATGTTAGTACTTTTTAAAAAAAAATTGGTGCCATAAATGTTAGATGTATTAGTATCCTTTGGGGTTGCTTGGGGGGGCATTACAGCTTGGTATCATAGCGTAGGTTCATACACTAGGGCACTATGAGCCCATTGTGTTGACCTAGCTGCTCGTACTCGTAAGGGTGTGTTAGTCTATTTGTGTAGTCTGTACTTGGTTGCCCTAGTTTGTCTCTGGGTGATGTAGGTTCAATGGTGCAAAAATCCGGTGGAATGGATAGGACCCTCAGTGTAGTGCGCAATGCACCGATATCCTTCCTACTGGAAATGCATTTTGGAACTCTTGTGTTACCCTTGAGTTGCTTTGTGGTGTCTCTGGTGTGAAGTGAATTTGAGTGTGTATGCGGTGTATGTGTGTTAAATCTGAAATTATGTGTGTTTTGAAGTGATAATTATGTTTCTGTTTCTGAAAAGGCCATAAATTATGATCTTGTGACACATATATTGTGAGATTTTGCATTGAGTAATGAATAGAATGTAGTACATGATGTGTAAATGATGAAGTTTAACTAGAAATGTGTACCTTGGCAATGAATTAGCATGAATAACTAGTGCTAATGTGTTATGTTTCCATCTTAGTTTGTGGTTTTCAGGTAGTCGGCTTTGAATATTGATGATGAAGGTAATTAATTGGTAATGTTTAACATGTGGATTTAATACTATGGTTGCATCTGATTAGTAATTGTTATTGATGATTGTTTATGATGTATCACTAATTGTAGAGTGTTAGAAGGATGATGTCGTATCACTCATTCATGAGAGGCATACGACACGGCAATTCCCTCTACACTAGGTTGATTTGATATATATATGGTGTACACAATGTTTGCTTTTATGCAGGATTGCAGGTAGTAAGCCTCGATTCCACCTGCTTTGGCAGGACTAGGCAAGCCTCATGAAACCCAATGGGAATAATGTGGAAAAATAGAGTTGACAAGAAAGTTTCCCCAACCTTGCCATCATCCTTGACAAGGATGAGTACCTTCAACTTGTAACCCAGTCGGTATGGTTTTTATGTTTTGAAAGTTGTTTTTTTTTGGGTGTCTTCCATTATTTGATGATGTCATAATGCTATTGTTGGAGTTGATGTTGTTTTCAATTGTGTGCATTTTCCTTAGCCTTGCGACTTCCAGGAGTAAGTCGAAGCCAAGGGGGGGAGGATGTAATGACCCTCCATTTGTGTTGTCCTTGAGTTGCTTACCGACCTGCTGTGAAGTCGAGTATTGATTGGTATGTTGTTTGATTAATTGTGTTTTGAAGTGTTTAAATTTAAGGGGCTTTATAATGTTGCTTGCTTGAAACGTATTAAATAAAAACAAAAACAATAAATAATAAGTGGTAAAATAATTATAATTTAAATTGCTATTTTGCATTGAGTTATGAAATTAATAAAAAAAAAATAAGTGTTATAAGCCAACACGTTGTGAACAATTGCGGGTGGATAAAGTCAATCAAGCGGTTACACTCACTTAAGAAATCATAATGAAGAAGATGTGTTGGCGGAGAGTGAGCACATGCAAAAGGGGGAGATCCTCCTGTATTAGTAGCAACCTATTTTTAGAAAGGTGTTGACAGTTACAGATATGCATGTAATAGCAAATTAATTATTTGCTTTAAATAGAAGTAATGGAATGCTTTATGGGGATTCTTTTGTAACTGAAATAAAACTAATTTGCATGTACTGCATGAAAATATCTCTTCCTGTCACGAACATTGAAAAATCTTGGGGAAACTTATTGAGGGGTCGGTTACAACAAAATGGTAATGGCTCTTTGATGCAGGGAGTGGAGAAATTGTAACGGCTTTGCATGGGGACTACCATTTTTGGTATGATTTTTATGATGGGATTTCTCATCGCCCAGGAAGGGGGCAACACAGAGAGTCTATTGAATAATTTTGGAGAAAGCTTCTTTTGATGAGGTCCTGCAACCATAACCTTCGGTGCATAAAGAAAATTAGGCATTGAGAGAAGGGGGAAGTCTATGACAAGGTCTCCAGGAACATCGTAGGGATTCCAGGTAAGTAATAGTCATTGCACTTCAATATTCATGACTGAATAAATGTGAAAGAAGTAAACCCCTGTTATTAGCTATTTATTTCCTTTTTGTTTGGATGGATTCCTCTTGTAGCACAGCCATCCCTAGTACCCTCTGCATGTGAAGGAAAAACAATGTTGATAATCTCCAGTCGAGTCTTAAGTCATGTGAATATTGACCCTGTACCTGTCGCTGCTCATCAAGGGTGATCCCTTCTTGCATTTGAATCTTGTAGCTATTGTCCTCGCTTGAAATCTCCCTTGTAAAAATCTATTTTGTGCATGACCATTGAATTAATTCTTGTATGTTTACACCATCCTCTGCCATAGGTGATTTGGAATGATATCAAATTTTAGTGTATAAAATGGATCCAAACTCTTGGCATGAACTAGCCAAGTTTCCTTGGAATATGCCTGACTAACTATTCCATCTTCCCTGGATGTAAATCTCCTTGAATGATGCTTTGCCCGTATAATCGGTTCGCTAGGGATTTCATGTGATATATTCGACTACCGATGGTATGGTTCGAGTTGGGAGTTTGACGGCTCTTGTTATAATAGGTCTTCTATTATTAAATGACGTGTCTTATTCTTTGATCTGCATAGGAGACTGTACTTCTTCATGTATACTGTCAAGAAAATTACATGCCTCTGTTATGCCTCTTCATACCTTGAATTCCAAGTAACTCATCTAATCACATCTTGCTCTCATCGCATTAAATGTTGATGAACTTACATTTTAACTCCAGCCTCGTTGATCTCTTCAATCCTCTGCTCACAGAAGCCCAGCTGCGGTAGGTAATTGGGTAATCATGGTGGTTCAAGCTAAATAAAATATTGTCAATTACTAACAAAATAAAGAGCTTTCCATTGATCGCGGTGAAGTTTAATTTCCAAACTCCAACTTGAGGGCGTCACTGGAAACTCACTGCCAAACAGAAATGCATTAAGTTCAAAAAAAATAAAAAAATTGTACACTATTTCTCCTACTCTTATGTCACATATTTGCAGCTCACCTTTCTCCTTCTCTTCAGTCTTGGAGATAACTTTTGGAATTTGATAATAATGCAAGTAGATGGTGATATTTCCAAATTCCAATATTCACTTCCTAATATACTTGGTAACCTGTCACTGTTACATTGTTTAGAGTTGAGGCATTGTACAGAATTAAGTAGCCTCCTTGAAACCATTGGCAACCCATCACAGCTGCAACTTTTAGGCTTACAAAGGTGTAGTAAATTAGATAGCCTCTCTGATTCAATTCGCAACCTGCCCCATCTTCTGTACTTGAAAATAGAATGTTGTAAAGGTTTAAATAATCACCCTGATTTCATTGTCAGCCTATCTTGGCCATAGCACTTGAACATAATAGGAAGTTTAAAGGTTTAAATAATCTCTCTGATTTCATTGTCAACCTGTCACGAAGGCGCACTTGAACATGGTAGGGTGTATAGATTTAAATAAACTCCCTGATTCTTTTGACAACCACTCACAGATGCAGTACTTGGACATAGAAGGTTACAGAGGTTTAAAATATCTTTCAGATTCCTTTGGCAACTTGTCACATCTGAAGGCCGTGAAAATAGAATGTTGTAGAGGTTTAAATAATCTTCCAGATTCCACTGTCAATCTGTCATAGCTAAAGCACTTGAATAAAATAGAAAATTTTAAAGGTTTATGTAATCCTTTTGATACCATTGGCAATCAACGTAGCCACAACATTCAGCACAAGCCTTGAATCTGGAGTGTACCCCGTCACCTTCTTCTGCCAAGCCGTTCTCTCCCATACCTTGCTTTGACCCTCTTTGACATGCTAGAATCCTTTTAGCCACTCTGAGATTCGCCCCAACAATTTTAGGAAGATGGTCATGGTTGAAACTTTCTCTTGAAACAGTGTCTTCATGATGTTTACAAGATTTTCTGAGAAGATGTCGAACTTGATATAGGTTATAGTTTAATCCATTAAGTACATTCATTATAGGCTTGCGTCAAGGTCGTTCATGGGTTAAAATGGAAGTTAAATTCCATAGATCATCTTTAAATCAGATTATAGTAGATTTTTTTTAATTTCAAGATTGCTCTTAGTAGAAAAGAATAGTAGGGATTCCATAAGAAAAGTTGTATATTGGATTATATAGTTCAGCCAAGATAAGCATGGAAGACATTTGTTCTAAGTTGATCAATCTCTCAATTTCGAGTTAAGAATACCCTTATGTCTTACAAGAGTTATAGGCATTGTGGCTTGACTAAACCCTTATTATAGAAATGCTTATCCTGATGAGGATTCTATTGTTATGGCATGAAAATTCAATTTAGTTAACCAAGTTTCTTATAATCAATTAGTTATCATTGAGTAGATTCACTAATTCATCCTTTGCCTATAACAAATCATTCTCTGTAGTGGTGATGAAGGATATAGTACGACTGCAATTGTTGGATAAAGTACTTCACTTGAAATAGTTTTTATTAAAGGTATTGTGAGTTGCTTAAAAAGAAGTAAATTTCATGTTGTTGTGATCACTTATTTTGTTGGTTGACATTGTCGTTGGCTATTGTGGTGAATTTTGGGTTTTGTGATAGTTATGAGATACTGTTTATGGGAGGAATTCCGTTTGAGCCAATTGGCCCTTGGGAAGATTTTGGTTTTGTGAGTTGTTTATGTTAGTATTTGCTTGAGTGAGATTTTGTTGTGATGACTTCACTTGTTGATTTGTAAATTGCGGATGGTCTATAATCTTTTGAGATCTTGATGTTGTTGCCATGGGTAAACTACTGTGTTAGTGATTAAGTCTTCCAGAGGTTGAAGGGATATGATTTTTACTTGCAAGAGTTGGTATGGGGGTCTGGCACCTTAGGAGGATTCGCCTTGGGTAACCCATACCGAGTTTGAAGTATTTATTTGAGTTTTATGTTGATTCACCTTATAGTGGGTGATTTTATGAATCTGTTACTTAGATGAAGATTGATATTGCACTTGGATTGTTTTTATGTACTTGAGCCTTGCACTTGAATGTGGTTTTTGTTACTTTGAATTCCTATCGTGAGATGGTGCATGCCTTACTTGATGCAGCTATTTTATTGGATTACGTTTCTTGAGCAAGTTGGCTTTCCATCTGAGTTTTTGAGATATGTTGTTAGTAGGGGAGTGGTTCTTCATGGGGGCCGGCACACAAAGTGATGCCTGGGTAACTCATGTGGAATTAGTTTAATAAGTGAAAACTAAATCAGTGTATTAGGGAAATGGGTAGTCTAAAATATTCAACTTGATAATTATGCCTCACTCATGAACTCAAGGGCTAGTTCAGACTTGGGAATGAGTCGAGAAGGCCTGGAATGGAAAGATCGTTATCTTGTCTTTATGAAAGATAATCGATTCCGCATTGGATTGCATGTGGGGCCGGGTTTCGTAAGATGTCACCAGGGTAACCCAAGTTGGGGGCCGGGGCCTAGGAGGGTCACCAAGGTAGCAGCAACATTGTGATGACCTCCCTGCTAACAACCATGCATGCTTTGTTTCCCTCTATGTTATTCTTGGGCCTCTAGAAGCACATGTTGGCATATGTATGTTGATGCTTTTATTGGTTATTCCTTATGTTGGGCTCATCTTGTGTTGGCTATATCTTGTCTTTGGAGATTGCCTTATGTTGGTAATGTGGATCTTGTTGTGAATTCTTGTATCCTTGTTTTGTTTGATGGTTATTGTTGGGGAGACTTTCTTGTCATCTCTTAGCATGGGGTGGGCCTTAGGGTCCACATGGTTGGAAGTGGAACATGCTATGCCACCCATTAAGGTCCCAAGTCATCGATCAAGAGATGCGAAATTGTACCTTGCAGTGACTCCTGAGTTGTACCAGAGTTGGATCCAGTATTGCAGCTTTGTACTCCTTCATTTCAAATGTATCATTCCATTTTATTGTATCTTCCCCATTCATGTTGGGAAGCGGCATTGTAATATTGAATCCTTGATTAATGTATTGTCCATGCCCATGATATCTTATGGTTACTAGTGTATACTTACCTTCCATGTGATGTAATGATGTTGTTGTGAAAAGTAATGCAGTCATGTAAACCCGAGGGATTTGTTATATGTAGTTCATGTTTAGTATCATTTCATGTGATATATGATTATTATGATGTATGTTAGTACTTTTAAAAAAAATTGGTGCCATAAATGTTAGATGTAGTA